>JAKOOJ010000022.1:4777500-4865000 GCA_022577455.1 Arizona elegans | reverse complement strand
AACAGTTTGCCGTGGTAAACTGCAATTTGCAATGGGAGAAAGTAAACATAGGAGCAATCATATGAAGAGTCATTAATGTAATTGTAACTCTTGTTGAAATACTTACTGAATCCGTTCCAAATTTGGTTTTTTTGCTCATCGGGGATAAGAGTATCCCACCTAGCCAGCTGCAGTCTTCAGCTTAAGAAAGCTCTGTGCCTCTTATCCCAAAGTTACAGCAACAATTAGTCGTAGGCTGTTATCTATGTAGTAGGCTGCACTGCTATTTATCCTTCTCACCTTCTCATCTTTCCTACTACCTTCTCCTATCGGTCTCTTACGACGTATCACTTGTTGTCAAGTGATTAGTCATAAGATTAATGATTGTAACTATGATTTATGACCTATGACTTATCACTTTGTTTTTTGTATGCACACTGAGAGCTTATGTGCCGGAGACAAATTCCTTGTGTGTCCAATCACACTTGGCCAATAAAGAATTCTGTAAAGATTGTTCATACATGGCAGCTTTTGAGCATATGGCAAACTCACATTCATTGCAAGAGGAGGGAATAGAATAGAATAGAATAGAATAGAATAGAATAGAATAGAATAGAATAGAATAGAATAGAATAGAATAGAATAGAATAGAATAGAATGCTTTATTGGCCAAGTGTGATTGGACACACAAGGAATTTGTCTTGGTGCATATGCTCTCAGTATACATAAAAGAACAGATACATTCATCAAGAATCATAAGGTACAACACTTAATGATAGTCATAGGGAACAAATAAGCAATCAGGAAACAATATCAATATAAATCGTAAGGATACCAGCAACAGAATTACAGTTATACAGTCATAAGTGGAAGGAGATGGGATAACAATAAAAATGCATGGATGCTAATCCTCGCTATACAAAGGCAGTCTATCTCTGTACAAAGACTGCCAGGGCCTTCCTGGTGGACTCACAGATGCTACAAAGAGAAGGTTAGCCTAGAAATTGAGGACCGGTGGGGAGGGGACTTCACAGAATATAACCCATCCCTTCTTGGGACCTCCTCTGCTCTCAACAAGGCCCAACCCATGTCACAAAGTATGGTTTGAACAAAGCAGCTAAGAATGCAGTCTTGCTTGGATTGGAGTTGTTCTGATCCAGCTCCCCAAACATGACAAACCCTCTGTAGTTAAATCAATGATTCCTTTATTAGGAGCGCCAGCAGCCCCGGCAAAAATTCTCTCTCTCAATGCAGGCTAACAAGTCTGTCCGGCAAGGAAATGAATAGTTGTCTGCCATACTTATTCATCTCTGCCCCCCTGCCTTTTATCCCCAGAGCTAGGGTGGCGCCTCACTAGTAGTGGTGGCTCTTCCAGCCCATAGATTTCCAGTGCTCTCCTCTCCTCTGCCTTCTGCGCATTCGGGCATCAGGCACTGGACCCAGCTGTTCCTCCTATTCATCACCAGCCACCTCCAGACGTGGGGGCTGTTGACTCTCCATCTGAGGGCTGACGGACGGCCGAGGCTCCGCCTTTGTCTCTCTCTCTCTGCCAGCTCCATTCCCTCTTCCCCCTCGGAGCTCCCAGGTTGCCCTGATGTTGCCTCTGACTCCCACATTTCCTCCTCCTTCTCTGCTTTGGCTGCTGGAGGGCCGGCAGCTGACAGGCGACAACAAGGGTGGAGGCATGATTTTATACAGGTTTGATCATGTAGTTTTGTCTGTGCATTGTTTGTTAGTGGCCCAGAATTATTAATTTAACATGGGCATATATTTTCTGAAACCAACCAACCAACCCATCTATTTTTCCTCCTCCAAATCACAGGATGAAGAGGCTATGACTTCACTGCCCACTTCAGCAACCTTGGAGTTCATTCAGCTTTCTATCAGTGCTCCATACAGGAGGGAAGTATGTGATTCACAATGCAGCATATAAGTATGAGAGAAGAGAATGGCACTTCATCAGATTTGCGGATGACACAAAGCCAGTGGGGATTATTAACATCTCAGAAGACAGGTTAAAGTTGTCATGGAACTAGGTTTTTATGGATGATAATTGCAGTGAGACTATTATATGCACAATATTGGGGAAATTTAGCATTACTAACAACCGAGGAATGGCTAGTGAAGATAATGGAACTTCCTGAGATGGCTAAATTGATTTTTTTATCAGAAAAAAAAAAGATAATATCTATGTTTATTGCTGACTGGAAATCTGAATAGACTTTTCGAATGAAACCCAAAAAAAAATGAACTTATGATTTATGGCTTTCATAGAAAGAAGACAGAATAGAATAGAAGATTATAAAAAGAGAGTTATGCTGTAACCAGAGTAAGAAGTAAGAAGTAAAGTTATAATTGTACTTACACTTGTACTATAATTGTATGTCTAATCTAATGAAGAGAAGATTAGGGGTAACATGACTGCAGTCATCCAGATTTTGAGGGGTTCAACCTATTCTCCAAAGCACATGAGGACAAGACAAGAAGTAATAGATGGAAACTTATCAAGCCAATTTAAGACTAAGGAGAAATTAATGAGTGAGAACAATTAATCAGTCAAACAATTTGCCTCCAGAAGTTATGAGTGCTTCAACACTGGAAGCTTTTAAGAAGAGACTGGACAGCTATTTGTCCACAGTGACATAGGTCTCTTGACTGAGCAGGGGTTGGACTGGAAGACCTCCAAGGTCCCTTTTGATAAGTGGTCCTTGGTTAGTACTAGTGAGAAGGATCTAAGTCTCCTCATAGAACAATCTTGGGCTCCATCAACAGAGACTTAATGCTGAGAACATGGAACATGATAGTCACACAGTAGGCTGCCATGGTAAGGCCATACCTGGAACTCTTGTGTCCACGTCTGGTTGCCACAATACAAACAAGATGTTGAGGAAATGAAAGAATGCAGAAGAGCAATAGATACACATTAACAGAGTTGGAAGGGATCTTGTAGGTCATGTAGTCCAGCCCCCCACCCAAGCAGGAGACCCTACACCATTTATGACAGATGTCTGTCCAGTCTCTTCTTGAAAGCCTCCAGGGATGAAGCTCCCACAACTTCTGAAGGCAACTTCTGTTCCATGGGTTGATTGTTCTCACTGTCAGAAAATTCCTTATTTCCAGATTGAATCTCTCCTTGTTCAGTTTCCATCCATTATTCCTTGTCTGGTCTTCAGATGCTTTGGTGAGTTCAAATCTCACCAGGCTCAAGGTTGTTGACTCAGCCTTCCATCCTTTTGAGGTAGGTAAAATGAGGTAGGTTTGTGGGGGCAATAAGCTGACTTTGTATAAAAAAGAACACCGCTTGGGGGGAGGGGAGCTAAAGCCCTACTAAGCAGGTATATACAAAAGTATGAAGGCTATTGCTTAACACATTGTAAGCTGCCCTGAGTCTCCGGAGAAGGGCGGCATATAAATCGAACCAATCAATCAATCAATCAAATAGCTTGACCCCTTCCTCTCTATGGCAGCCCCTCAAATATTGGACCCCTGCTATCCTGTCTCCCCTGGTCCTTCTCTTCACTAGACCAGTCATGCCCAGTTCCTGCAACCGTTCTTTGTATGTTTTACCCTCCAGTCCCCTAATCATCCTGGTTGCTCTTCTCTGCACTCTTTCTAGAGTCTCAACATCTTTTTTATAGTGTGGTGACCAAAACTGGATACAGTACTCTAGATGTGGTCTTACTAAGGCTTTACAGAGTGGTATTAGTACCTCCTTTGATCTTGATTGTATCCCTATGTTAATGCAGCATAGGATTGCATTGGCTTTTTTGGCTGCTGCTGCACACTGCTGGCTCATATTTAATTGGTTGTCCATTAAGATTCCAAGATTCCTCTCACAGTCACTGCTATTAAGCCTGGTTTTCCCCAGTTTATATGTGTACTTTTGGTTTTTCTTGCCTAATGAAGCACATGTGGGGCTTGGATGTTAAATCTTATGACAAAAACAATTTTAAAAACTGAGTGTATTTAGCTTAAGGGAAAGGCAGCTAAGGTGAGATACAATAGCAGTCTTCCAAATAATTGAACGGGCATCACAGGAAGCAGGATGGCTTTATTCTCCCTAGTACTCAAAGCAGTGGTGAAATGTAAAATTTGTTACTACCGGTTCTGTGGGCGTGGCTTGGGGGGGTAATGTGACTGGGTGGGTGTGGCCAACTTTTTTTTTTTTTACTTTTAAAAGCATTTTTTCTACAACAAAGAGGCTGCAGGAAAAATGCTTTTAAAAGCCTTTGACAATCTCAGCTGAGCTGCGTGATCATCAGAGGCTTGTTTTTTTTTACTTTTAAAAGCATCTTTTCAGCTGGGCATGGTGGGGGGGGCAGGGATTTTTGCTACCGGTTCTCTGAACTACCCGCTGCCATCGCTACCAGATCAGGCGATCCAGTCCGAACCGGGCACATTTCACCCCTGACTCAAAGGTACAATAAGAACCAATGGGTGGAAACTTTGCAAAGAGAGATTCAAACTCCAATAAGCAGGGATTTCCTGCCTATTGCAGCTATTAAGCAGTGGAACCATCAGCTACCACATCTTGGATCTGGCCTCACGCAGGTTCCATCACTGGAAGTCTTCAAGCAAAGGTTGAGTAGGAAGGTCTAAAGATTTCTAACCTGGGCAGGAAGTTAGTCTAGAAGACCTCCAAGCTCCCTTCTAACTCTTTGTTTTTCTGAAATGAACAGGAACATGCTTCTCTTTGGTGGAAACTGGAACTAGCAACAGATCCTTTTGTAGCATGACCATCTCTCCAAATGTTTAACATGTGGAAGAGCGAATGGAGCAATGAATGACCTTCTGGGTATTCCATAAAATCAGTAACGGGGGCGCACCCATATTCCCGGAGATGCTTCAAACACAGGTAAGACAGCTTCAAGATTCAATACCATGGGCAGATTTCTCCCTTATTTTTATTCAGAAGCAAACAACAACAACAAAAAGCAGGGAGTTTGGGTATCAGCCAAAGCATATCAGAATAGACAAGCCCTTGCACTTTTTCTTTGGCTTCAATACCGCTGATTGTTTTTTGCATTCTTCAGTGGACAGTTTCCCATCTCCAATTGACAGCCTGGCACAGTCTGGAGTTAAAGTACCAAACAAGCATTTTTTTTCTCCCACTTTTAAAGAGACCTGCATTTTGACTACATGCGGCCTCCCCAATCTTCTCTCGCTGGCAGAACCCAAAATCTGTGATTTGAAGACCTCTGCCAGATATGGCAAGGATCAGGGCACTGCAACTATCTAGAGCCATCTAAATCAAAATTCTGTTCACCAACCACAGCCCACTTTCTCTATTTTGCACCAATACCCTGTTGTTGTTTTCTTAACTTACTGCTTCTGAAACGAAGCAGTTCTGGCTTCCATGCGCTGCTGAGCATAATGGATGTCAAAGTGATGGCACCATCAGTTGATGGGGAAAATGTGCATGACTTCTATAAGCAGGGAAAACCAAATTCCATGCCCACCAGTGGTGGGTTTCAAATTTTACTACCGGTTCTGTGGGCGTGGCATGGATTGGTGGACGTTGCTTGGTGGGCGTGGCAGGGGAAGCATACTGTAAAATCTCCATTCCCACCCCACTCCAGGGGAAGGATATTGCAAAATCCCCATTTCCTCCCAATCAGTTGGGACTTGCTGAGGCAGAGAATAGATGAGGGCGGGGCCAGTCAGAATTTTTACTACTGGTTCTCCGAACTACTCAAAATTTTCACTACCGGTTCTCCAGAACTGGTCAGAACCTGCTGAAACCCACCTCTGATGCCCACCTGGAATCCCTCAGGATTGAAGTGTGAAGAAATCTCATAATCTCACTCGAGTTTTTTACAGGTACTAAAAACTGGCAAAGGTTTAAAAAACATTATTTTAGAGTCTTCGCTTGCAGTTCCACCAAATAAGGGTGTTTCAAATCTTTGCTTTCCTTCTGTTTCGCTCATCATTTTTAAAGCAGTAGATATTCCGCTGGTGTGTTTGTTCTGGACTGAAGCAAGATTAGTGTTTTGGAAAACTATGGCTCCTCCATGCCAAAAGTTTTGCAACGTAATTCAAATGTAACTCTTGTATTATTTTGGAGGTGAATTAGTTATTTTCTTATTTCTGGGCTTTTATTTATTGTATGTTTTGTTTATTTATTTTAATGGACTAAACCAGAAGTCAAGATTAAAACTAAAGCACAGAACACTGAAAAAGAAACTAAACTAAGTGGGGCCACTGAATTGGAGTACAATCCTGCACAGATAGAACATAGGGACCTTGGAGGTCTTCTAGCCCAACCCCCTGCTCAAGCAGGAGACCCTACACCATTCTGGACAAATGGCTGTCCAGTCTCTTCTTAAAGTCTCCAGGCATGGAGCACCCACAACTTCTGGAGGCAAGCCCTTCCACCGATTGATCGTTCTCACTGTCATAGATGAACTCTCTTCATTTTGACCTGCTTTTTATGACAACTCATAGATCTTCCCAGGGCATTCAAGTAATCCCTTTGACCCTACCCATCTCTTGATGTCCTGTCTTCATTTCCTTCTATCACACTATGCAAAAATGTCTTCTAGTTCATCAGGATTTCACCATCATGGGAGGAAACCATGATGATTTCTGCTACTGATGTTGCTCATCTTGAAAGAAAACAATCATTTTTTGGTCCCGGATTGAATGGCTGATTGACCGGCTCTTTTGGCAGTCTATGGTACTCTTTTTTTTTTTTTTTTTATAAAAATGGTTTTTTTTTTATTTTTTAGACAAACACATACAAACATACAAGGCAGTCTACGGTACTCTTAATAACCATATCCAAAAAAAGAGAAATCAAAAGCCTTTTGATCATAACTGCAATGTGTTAAAAAGCCATTGTGTCCAAAGATCTCAATCAACGCAATAGCACTTATATACTGCTTCATGGTGCTTTACAGCATTCTCTAAGTGGTTTACAGAGTCAGCCCCTTGCCCCAAATAATCTGGGTCCTCATTTTACCGACCTCGGAAGGATGGAAAGCTGAGTCCACCTTGAACTGGTCAGGATTGAACTCCTGGCAGTCAGCAAAGTCAACCTGCAATACTGTATTCTAACCACTGAACTACCACGGCAAGAGAGAAAGCGAGACACAGAGAGGTACATAGATAGAGGGATGCTACCAGTAGAGAGAGGTGATAGAGCAGCAAATAGCAATCGCACTTAGACTTATATATCATTTCACAGTGCTTTCCTGCCCTCTCTAAGAGGTTTATAGAGTCATCCTATTGTCCCCAACAATCTGGGTCCTCATTTTAACCACCTTAGAAGGATGGAAGGCGGCAGTGGTGAAATCCAAATTTGTTTACTAATGGTACTGTGGGCGTGACTTGGTGGGTGTGGTGTGGCTTGGTGGGCGTGGCAGGGGAAGGATACTGCAAAATCCCCATTCTGTCCCCACTCCAGGGGAAGGATACTGCAAAATCTCCATTCCCTTCCCACTCCTGGGGAAAGGATATTGCAAAATCTCCATTCCCACCCCACTCTGGGGCCAGCCAGAGGTGGTATTTGCCAGTTCTCCGAACTGCTCAAAATTTCTGCTACCGGTTCTCCAAAACCTGTCAGAACCTGCTGGATTTCACCCCTGGAAGGCGGTCAGGATTGAACTCCTGGCTATGGGCAGAGTCAGCCTGCAATACTTTTAACAATACATTTTAACCACTATGCCACCACAGCATGACTTTTCAACACGCTGCCATTATTAAGCAAGAAGGTACTTTTATGAATTATCTATCTACATCCATCCATCTGCGTGTCAACCCCTCCATCTCCCCACCACCACCTCCATCCCACAACAGTGGAGCCTCTCCATGCCCTTGATGAAGTGAGATTTGTCAGAAAAGGTGCTACCAAACTCCTCCTGAATAAAAGCTGTGAAGTTGCACATAATTGAAAGCTTAGCTGCGGATTTATCTTGACTGCAAGCTGACAACCGAGCGTGACATGCAATGTTTTGAGAATGCTTATTGTGAATGATGGCACCGAGCCTCATTTTGCTGGAGAGAAGACAAGAAGTCTCGTTTATAAGGAAGAAGCAACGGGTGTGAGATGCGAGCGCGTAAAGTAAAATGGACACTATCAAATCTGGTGCGGTAACATTAGTAGAGTCTGTTCCAACAAAGTACAACAAAAAGCCCGTGCAAAGAAACCTGGATAAATCCATCCACCCACCCGCCCCCTCAATCTCCTCTCCCACCCCAAAGGGATTTTTTTTCCTCCAGTCCAGCACAGGTCTAATGAAAACTCAACGCAGGAGACGTGAACCACGATATCATTTCGATTTTACGCTACTTTAAAAGGCAGGTCTTTGGATCAGAAGAAGAAGTTTTACCTCCAAAAATGATTCATGCAGAGACTTGGAGTATCTTCTGGAGCAGGGATCACCAACCTTTCGGATCACTAAATTCATAATTTTAAACCCGGGGACCACTAATATGATCTGCTTAAAGACCGGTTGGGTGGGTGTGGCTAGGTGGTCATGTGACTGGGTGGGTGTGGCCAACTTGATGTCACTCACGTCAAAGGGTGCCTCGCTGGCCATTACTCGCCCCTCCTCTCCCCTCCCAGCCCCTCCTCGCCTGCCTGTGTGGGCTCCTTAGGGCCCCAACAGGAAGCAGTTGTTGGAGCTAAGCAGCCACCATGAGAAAGAATTGTCAAAACAGCTGGTTCAGTTCAAATTGGATTTGACCGAGGAGGCTCAGCAGAAGCACCTCACTGAGGACTAGGAGCATGGGCTTTCCAAGCAGAGGGAAGACCTGCGGGAGTGCAAGTACCGGCGCCTGGAGGCTCAGCAGGCTGAGATGGTCAGCCAGTTCCAGGCCATGATGCAGTCCCACTGGAACAAGGCTTTCTGACTCTTTGTCACTAGCGGCGCTTCCCTCCAGCCTTCACCCAAAGCCCCACACCAAGAGGCTGAAACAGAGCCCAAGTCGGAATTTCTGCCCCCCTCCGACCCTCACAAAAAGACCCCGAAGTGGGAGACTCTCTGCAGCAACAAAAACGATCATTTGAGGACCCCTGATTTAGTGCAAGATAAAAAATGCAAAATTTTCTCACGGACCACCAGTTGGTGACCGCTGTTCTGGAGGATCAAAGATTTCTTCCCTGCCTTTGGAACGGCCGTCTTTTTTTAAATCTGAAATTTCACATCCAGCAAATAGCAGCTTCCGGAGAACTAATTCTCCCCGTTTCTTACAATTTTGCTTCTGGGCAGTTACTAGTTTTCAGTATGCACCCCCTCATAGCATCCGGCGTGCTGGAGAGAAAAGGGGATGAGATTCAAAAACCTCTTTCTTCCCAGAAAACCCAACAGCCTGCTTGGAACACACAGACATCCGGGGAAGGGAGGGGACCGAGGCCAGTCGGTTCCCTTCCTCCTCCTTTCCACGCAGCACTTTAGTCTCCCTAATCTGGGCATGACTCAAATTAATCTTAACGTTGTCATTTCCAAGCTATGTAATTACTCATCTGGGGATGCAGCAAGCAAGAACCTGAAAGCAAGCACCATTCGGTATGGCTAGTTTAGTGAAGAGAAGGACTAGGGGAGACATGATAGCAGTGCTCCAATATCTCAGGGGCTGCCCCAAAGAAGAGGGAGTCAAGCTATTCTCCAAAGCACTTGAGGGCAAGACAAGAAGCAATGGGTGGAAGCTAATCAAGGAGAGAAGCAACCTAGAACTAAGGAGGAATTTCCTGACAGTTAGAACAATTAACCAACGGAACAGCTTGCCTCCAGAAGTTGTGAATGCCCTATCACTGGAAGTTTTTCAGAAGAGATTGGACAGCCATTTGTTCAGAATGGCATAGGGTTTCCTGCCTGAGCAGGGGGTTGGACTAGAAGACCTCCAAGGTCCCTTCCAATTCTGTTATTCTGTTGTACCATTCCAGCTCCCTCCATACAGATGCTTTCCCACAATCCCCTGTGGCCATGGGAATGCTGAAAAGTTGATCCTGTCTCGCTGCACAGAAATGCACGCTGTGGCTGCACAGTGGACATATCAAATCCTCCCCCCATTTGAAAAACACTTGTGGGAGAATAACAATAGCCCTTAGACTTCACAGTGCTTTATAGCCCTCTCTAAGCGGTTTACAGAGTCAGTCTCTTGCCCCCAACAATCTGGATCATTTTACCCATCTCGGAAGGATGGAAGGCTGAGTCAACCTTGAGCCCAGTGAGATTCAAACTGCCAAATTACAGGCAGCCGGCAGTCAACAGAAGTAGCCTGCAGTACTGTACTCTAACCACTGCATCACTACGAGTCTTAATAAAGCCAGTGTCCTGCCCCGGCAGTTCTGAGCTTTCGGACTCGTGCTGGAACCCAGTCTCAGGGAACTTCTCTCTAGGAAAATATGTACTTTGGGCTATTATATGCAATATGTTACCAGAATGCAGGAACACAGCAAGTGGTCAGACCAGGAGACCCAAACTCATCGGTAGCCTCACATTGCAGTGGACAAGGGTATACTGTACCTTCAATTTCACAGTTACTTAAGACTGTTGGCCAAGTAGGTACAAAAACAGCCAGGGAAATGATTGAAGCCTGGGAAACGGGGCCCTCGTTAGTCAACAGGAGTGCTGATTTACCACCATTCTGTCAGGTACTTAGGAGCTGAGGACTTGGCAGCACAAGGAAACAACAACCAACGAGTTAATAGCCAGCTGCTAACACCTCCATCAAAAACTAGAAAGCCACACACAACCAGGCACCACATAGATATTAGGCACAGAATAGCCCAAAGCACACCTTGTGGTAGAGGGAAATTCCGTGAGGATGGGCTCCAGCACGAGTCCAAAAGCTCAGAAAACTAAACCTCTGGTCTTTGGACCAGTTTGGATCTTAATCATAATCATAAGTTTATTTGTCAAGCATATATAAGATAACAGGTAAAAGTATAAACATAATTTGAATACATGAAAAGTCTAAGTAAAAAGGAACATTAGGACAGGGACGGTAGGCACGCTGGAGCACTTATGCACGCCCCTTACAGACCTCTTAGGAATGGGGTGAGGTCAAGAGTAGACAAATTAAGGTTACAGTTTTGGGGGTTTGGGGAAGAAACTACAGAGTCAGGCAGTGCATTCCAGGCACTGACCACTCTGTTTACTGAAGTCATATTTTCTGCAATCGAGTTTGGAACGGTTTACCAATCTTGCAGAGATTTTTCTTTCTTGGGCTTAATAATAAAGATCCTGAACATTTTAAGTCAAACCTACTTGGCTGCTTGGATCTCTTTTCCTTCGGTTCTCTGTTTCTATGTCTTTGTCTTTAAGCAGGTTTCTCCAAAGTGATGAGTGGGGCTAAAACAGTCCCCCGTGAGCACAGCTAATTAGGTCCCAGGATATTATGGGAAAGTCGAGAAGGCCCAGAGCAATGACAGCGTCACTCCTGCACAGATGTTTTGAATGAGAGCCGATAAAAGCAAATTCAA
Source organism: Arizona elegans (assembly GCA_022577455.1). NCBI lineage: Eukaryota > Metazoa > Chordata > Lepidosauria > Squamata > Colubridae > Arizona > Arizona elegans. The sequence goes on along the minus strand of JAKOOJ010000022.1, from coordinate 4,853,593 downwards.
CCTTGAGGTCCAGCAGGAAACCTGAGCCAAGGAACCAGAAGCAGCCACTTCCAATTACATTAACCTCCCAAGGTTCTGCCAAATGAAACCGAGAAGGGGTGAAGATGCCGAGAGAATAAATTAGGTAGAAAATATAAGACCCTGCCCTCTTTTGGGCCAAGGCACTTTTGGAAAGAGTTAAGGGCCAAGTGGGCACCACTAAGGTCCAGTGGCGACTGAGTGCCGTGAGGCTACAGGCCAGTGGTGAAATCCAAATTTTTTTACTACCGGTTCTGTGGTGTGGCTTGGTGGGCATGGCTTGGTGGGCATGGTAGGGGAAGGATACTGCAAAATCTCCATTCCCACCCCGTCTGGGGCCAGCAAGAGGTGGTATTTGCCGGTTCTCCGGACTACTCAAAATGTCCACTACCGGTTCTCCAGAACCTGTCAGAACCTGATGGATTTCACCCCTGCTACAGGTTCAATTGTCTGCTCCTGGCAAGCTCCACAGGCAGGGAAATTGGTTTGAATAAAAACTTGTCGATTGGGCCAGTTAAATCCCACATTAAGCCTTTTCAGAGGAAGCGTTTAAGAGCAGGAGGTATCAAAGGGCGCCCGATTCCCAGCGCTGGCGCAAAACACCTGTGCACCCAAGCTGGCATCCCTCCACATCTGCCTTCATCACAAACAGATGGGAGGCAAAGCGACAGCTTGGAAAATAAATTGAATATTAGCCAAGCGGTAAAGTGGATTGCTTAACCATATTCGCTTAATGACAGCCGCAAATAACAAAAAAATTGTAAAATCAGTTCAGTCACATGACTGTCCAAATTTACAACTGTCATGAGTTTTGACGATGACGGGCAGGATTTAACAAGTTTTAACAGAATTGGAAGGGATCTTGGAGGTCTTCTAGTCCAACCTCCTGCCCAAGCAGGAGACCCTGCCTACACCATTTCTGACAGATGGCCATCCAGTCTCTTCTTGAAAGCTTCTGGTAATGAAGCTCCCACAACTTCCAAAGGCAACTTCTGTTCCATGGGTTGATTGTTCTCCCTGTCAGGAAATTCCTCCTTATTTCCAGGTTGAATCTCTCCTTGTTCAGTTTCCATCCATTATTCCTTGTCTGGCCTTCAGGTGCTTTGGAGAATAGCTTGACCCCCTCCTCTCTGTGGCAGCCCCTCAAATATTGGATGACTGCTATCCTGTCTCCCCTGGTCCTTCCCTTCACTAGAAGGAGTAGAGAGAAAGGAGAGGAGAGGAGAGGAGAAAGAAGAAAAAGAGAGGAAGAAAAGGGAGGGGACAGAGGAAGGGTCAGAAGGGAGGAAGATGAGAGGAGTGGGGGAAGAGAAGGGGAAGTAGGAAAGAGAAGGAGAGGAAAAACGAAGGAAGTAGGAGGAGAAAGAGGAAGGAAGAGAAGGGGAGGAGAAGAAGAAAGGTTGGAGTAAAGGTAAAAGGTAAAAGAGCAACCCCGAAAAATGAAAAATGAAAAATGAAAGTTAAAAGAAAAGATGAATGAAAAATGATGGAAATGACTGTACATGTAAATGTATATGTAAATGTGTTTATGAGAAATCAAAATAAAAACTATATATTTCCTATATAGATATAGATATAGATATAGATATAGATATAGATATAGATATAGATATTGGAAAACTGCTAGCATGTCACCCCTGGTCCTTCTCTTCACTATACTAGCCATGCCCAGTTCCTGCAACCGTTCATCGTATGGTTTAGTCTGCAGTATGGCAGGCTCCATTATGGTCGTAACTCAAGACAGGACTGCTTGTTTTGGGAGCTGAAGTCCACAAGTCATGAAAGGGCCATATTTCCCCCAGCCCTGCCCTAAAATGATGCAAAGCAAAGCCCTGGTAAACATGACTATCTAGAACAGGGGTCTCCAAACTTGGCAACTTTAAGACTTGTAGACTTCAATTCCCAGAGTTCCTCAGCCAGCAAAGCTGGCTTTGAAGTCCACAAGTCTTAAAGTTGCCAAGGTTGGAGACCCCTGATCTAGAATCAACAACAGTGGCAATTCTCAAGGTGGTGAAAACATTCTCACGACCCAGCCAAGCCAGGAAGTCACCAGATGCTGCCAACAGCTGCTGAAGCAACCTCTAAAACAGGTGTTTTTTGTTAAGCTCCTTCTCTGGCCTCTGGGAGGGTCTCACTCGGAGGAAACCGGGTTGCAGGGGACGGGGCAGGGCAGCCCAGCGCAACTAAGCGTGACAAACCTATTTAGCTGCAGCTTTGGGCAATGGATGCCACTGCAGAGGAAGTCTTGTCTCGAGGCCATGAGCCTTTTACAAAAACCAAAGCAGCGGAAATTCTCCCCCAGCATGCAAAGATCGACACCCCCCCCCCCAAAGCCTTGCACGCACCCCTGAAGACTACAAAATATGTAGGGACTATCAAATGCAGTATTCAGCACTTGACAGCAGAGTCTTCTTATTTTAATGTCTCCAAACTAGAATAATTAGAACTTCAGAAAAAACAATGGCTACCAACCTGCCTTCCATTGAGGACCTGTATACTGCATGCGTCAAAAAGAGGGCTGTGAAAATATCTACAGACACCTCACATCCTGGACATCAACTGTTTCAACTCCTACCCTCAAAACGATGCTATAGAGCACTGCACACCAGAACAACTAGACACAAGAACAGTTTTTTCCCCAAATGCCATCACTCTGCTAAGCAGATAATTCCCTCAACACTGTCAAACTATTCACTAAGTCTGCACTACTATTAACTTTCTCATCCTTCCTATTACCTATCTCCTTTTCTACTTACGACTATAACCTTGTTGCTTGTATCTTTACGATTTATATTGTTTTATTTAATTTCCTAGCATAGTTTTGTTTGCTTATTTAGTGTCCTATGACTATCATAAAGTGTTGTACCTTATGATTCTTGAGGAATGTATTTCTTTTATGTACATTGAGAGCGTACGCATCAAGACAAATTCCTTGTGTGTCCAATCACACTTGGCCAATAAAGAACTCCTATTCTATTCTATTCTATTCTATTCTATTCTATTCTATTCTATTCTATTCTATTCTTCTATTCTATTCTATTCTTATTCCCAAGAAGAAATTCCCAAGAAGGAAGGGAGGGAGGAAGGAAAAGAAAGAAAAAGAAAGAAGGGAAGGATGGATGGATGGATGGAGGGAAGGAAGGAAGGAAGGAAGGAAGGAAGGAAGGAAGGAAGGAAGAATAATAAATGTGGAAGGGAGGGAGAGAAGGAGGGAAATCACAAAGGTAGGCCCTTCAATTTCATCAAACCCCCAAAATCAAGATAGAAAGAAAGAGAGAGAGGGGAGGGAGGGAGGGAGGGAGGGAGGGAGGGAGGGAAGGAAGGAAGGAAGGAAGGAAGGAAGGAAGGAAGGAAGGAAGAATAATAAATGTGGAAGGGAGGGAGAGAAGGAGGGAAATCACAAAGGTAGGCCCTTCAATTTCATCAAACCCCCAAAATCAAGATAGAAAGAAAGAGAGAGAGGGGAGGGAGGGAGGGAGGGAGGGAGGGAGGGAAGGAAGGAAGGAAGGAAGGAAGGAAGGAAGGAAGGAAGGAAGAATAATAAATGTGGGAGGGAGGGAGGGAAGGAGAGAAATCAAAAGGTAGACCCTTCAATTTCATGAAAGAAAGAAAGAAAGAAAGAAAGAAAGAAAGAAAGAAAGAAAGAAAGAAAGAAAGAAAGAAAGAGGAGGAGGAGGAGGAGGAGGGAGAAAGAAAGGAAGGAAGGAAAGAAGGAAGGATAAATAAATAAATGTGGGAGGGAGGGAGGGAAGGAAGGAAGGAAATCACAAAAGTAGGCTCTTCAATTTCATCAAACCCCCGAAATCCAGCCATATAACCTTCTTTTGTCCAGTCCAGCACAAAATGCTCTGGTGATCCACAACGATGGAGGAGTTAGCTTTGATCTTCACAACCTATTAAGCCATTGCTTAATCATGATTCACAGAATATGCTCAGTCATAAGCCATGTATTATTATTACTATTAATATTATTATTTACGGGACCACCTACTACCACAAACAGCCTCCCACCGGCCGGTACGCTCTCATAGAGAGGGGCTCCTCTGGGTGCCATCAGCCAAGCAGTGTCGACTGGCGGCCCCCAGGGGGAGGGCCTTCTCTGTGGGGGCACCCACTATCTGGAACGAGCTCCCCCCGGAGATCCGGAGGATCCCGGATCTGCGCACTTTCTGCCGTGCTCTTAAGACCCTCCTATTCCAGCAAGCCAGACTGGCCTAATTTTCTCCCCTTTCTTTTAAATTTTTAAACTGAAATTTTAATTTGTTTTAAATTATTGGGATTTTTAATTGTCTTGGGCTAAATTATTTAATTTGGTTTTAAATTGTTTCTAACTTTTGTATTTCTGTATTTTATTCTGTGCCTGTTCACCGCCCTGAGTCCTTCGGGAGTAGGGCGGTATACAAATTTGATAAAACATAAAACAAAACAAACAAACATTATTATTGAACCTATCGCTAGGTTCTAACAACACCCTGAAGTGTTTCTCTCTATTGCCCAAGGCTAACCAGCAACAGTGATCATTCTCCTGCAGGCTCAGTTAGCATCAATTTCTTGTCTCCTTCATAATACATTTTAAAAAAATCTATTTTAAATACTACATTCCCTGTACCTTTCAATTGTTTACAGGTGATGCAAACAAGAGTCCAGCTGCTTGAGTGGTACTCCAAGATCCATGATTCCTAGCCATGGTCCAATTAGGGGGGCCAGGCAGGGAAAGATCAGGTCCCCACCATCCACAGAAAAATATGCAAAGAATGATTTGCATGTTTGGAGAAAGGGGAACCTTAGGTTTAGGTTTAGGTTTATTTGATTTGTATACCGCCCTACTCCCAAAGGACTCAGGGCGGTGAACAGCCAACAATAAAATACATAAATACAAAAAATTTAAAAACCAGATAAAATCAAATTAAATCATTTTGGCCCAGACAGATTAAAACACCACAATAATTTAAAAACAGATTAAAATTTACATATTTAAAAAGGGAAGAGATTAGGCCAAGCCCGCCTGATGGAATAAAAAGGTCTTCACAGCACAACGGAAGGAGCGCAGATCCGGGATCCTCCGTATCTCCGGGGGTAGCTCATTCCAGATGGTAGGTGCCCCCACAGAGAAGGCTCTCCCCCTAGGGGCCGCCAGTCGACACTGTTTGGCTGACGGCACCCGGAGGAGTCCCTCTCTATGAGAGCGTACTGGCCGGTGGGAGGCTATTGGTGGTAGTAGGCGGTCCCGTAAATAACCAGGTCCTAAGCCATGGAGCGCTTTAAAGGTGGTAACCAAAACCTTGAAGCGCACCCGGAAGACCACCGGGAGCCAGTGCAGCTCGCGCAGGAGAGGTGTTACATGGGAGCGCCATGTCGCTCCCATTACCACCCGCGCAGCCGCACTCTGCGCCAGTTGGAGCCTCCAGGTGCTCCTCAAGGGGAGCCCCATGTAGAGAGCATTACAATAGTCCAGGCGGGAGGTGACGAGGGCATGAGTGACCGTGCGTAACGAGTCCCGATCCAGAAAGGGATGCAACTGGCGAATCAGGCAAACTTGATAAAAAATCCTCCCGGTCACGGCCGTCAAGTGCTCTTCTAAAGACAGCCGTGAATCCAGGAGGACGCCCAAGTTGCGAGCCCTCTCCGTGGGGGCCAATGATTCGCCCCCAATAGTCAGTGATGGCGTCAACTGACTATATCGGGACGTCGGAAACCACAGCCACTCGGTCTTGGATGGGTTGAGCCTGAGCCTGTTTCTCCCCATCCAGATCCGTACGGCCTCCAGGCAACGGGACATCACTTCAAGGGCATCGTTGGGGTGGTCTGGGGTGGAGATGTACAGCTGGGTGTCGTAAGCGTACTGATGGTACTCCACCCCGAAACCACGGATGATCTCGCCCAGCGGCTTCACATAAATGTTGAACAGAAGGGGCGAGAGGACCGATCCTTGTGGCACCCCACATATAAGGGGCCTCGGGGTCGACCTCTGCCCCCCTGTCAACACAGACTGCGACCGGTCGGAGAGAAAGGAGGAGAACCACCGTAATACGGTGCCTCCCACCCCCAACTCTTCCAACTGGTGCAGCATGATACCATGGTCGATGGTATCAAAAGCCGCTGAGAGATCTAACAGGACCAGAACAAAGGAGCACCCCCTGTCCCGAGCCCTCCAGAGATCATCAACCAATGCGACCAATGCCGTTTCCGTGCTGTACCTGGGCCTGAAGTCCGACTGGAACGGATCCAGATACGTCGTTTCATCCAGGTGTTGGGGGAGCTGTTGCACAACCACACTCTCAACAACCTTCGCCACAAAACAAAGGTTGGAGACCGGACGATAATTTACCAACATTGCCGGGTCCAGGGAAGGCTTCTTGAGGAGAGGCCTCACCACCGCCTCTTTCAAGGCGGCAGGAAAGACATCCTCACCCAACGAAGCATTTATAATCCCCTGGAACCAGCCTCGTGTCACCTCCCGAGAAGCCAGCACTAACCAGGAGGGACACGGGTCCAATAAACAAGTGGTCGCGTTCAGTCTACCCAGAATCCTGTCCACGTCCTCAGGGGTCACAGGATCAAACTCATCCCAGATAACATTCTCAGGACCTGCCCCAGTCCCTCCCCCTGAGACTACCCAGTCAGAGTCCAGATCTTCCCGAATCTAAGTGATTTTGTCATACAGATATTGAACAAAATCCTTGGCTCTACCCTCCAAGGGGTCCCCCCGCACCTCCTGGTGGAGCAGGGAGCAGGTCACCCTAAACAGGGCGGCCGGGCGATTATCTGATGACGCAATAAGAGCAGCAAAATAGCTACATTTCGCTGCTTTTATCGCCACTAGATAATTCCTAATATGAGATCTTACCAGTGTCCGGTCAGATTCAGAAAGACTGGCCCTCCAACTACTCTCTAGGCGTCTTTTCCGGCGCTTCAACTCCCTCAGCTCCTCAGTGAACCAAGGAGCTAAATGGGATCGGCGCCGAGTCAGAGGCCGCAAAGGCACGATCCAGAGCTCCAGCGGCCGCCCTATCCCAGACGGCCACTAGGTCTCCAGTCGAGGCGTGTGCCAGAGCCTTGTTTTTTCATCGGTATTTTTAAACTCTTCAAGTGATCTAAGAAAATCAACTGTATAATTGTAAAAAAAAAAAAAACTGTAAAAATAAATGGCCTCATTGAGACAATGAGATTAATGAGACTAAAACCAAGCAGTTTTAATTCATTCTTTTAAATTGGATTATTGGGCATTCTGTGTTCCTTTGATTTTCTGAGCTTTTTCCTGGCCCTGCATTAAATGCCAATGAGATCTTTTCATTTTGGGGCAGCGTTTTCTGCTTCTCTTGATCCATTTATATTGGACAGAGAGGGGAAAAAGCACCCAGCAGAGCAGAGACGGAAACCTGCAAGAACATATGCACAACATGGTGAAGACCTGGCTTTTCCGGCAGGCCTGGGGCCGTTGATCTCGCTACGGCGATCTTGCGAGACCCGACCATGGAATAGAGTATATGGGTTTTTAATGTTCTTTTTAAAAAAATTTACGGGATATTGTTCGCATTGTTTTTTTGCTGTAAGCCGCCCAGAGTCCCTAGGGAGTTGGGCGGCATAGAAATGTGACAAATAAATAAATAAATAAATAAATAAATAAGTAAGTAAGTAAGTAAGTAAGTAAGTAAGTAAGTAAGGTCTCTGTGGTCCCTTCAATCAATTTTGGAGATACTTTCCACCTTGCTTTCATTTTAGGACACATTAATACCTTGTGACTTTGAATGCTGCACACTCACCCACAGAATGTCTTCAGTAATCAAAGCTTAATGTTAACTTTCCATAAAGTTCTCACACTTGAGCTGTAGAAATATCCATGCCCACTAGATGGCATCAAAGGTTAACAGAAAAATCCAGCTCTCTCCTACCATCTAGTGGTTTTACAGGTATTGCAGCTCAGATATGGTGGTCCTACAGTGTCTCTGACCAGATAAGGGCAGAGGGAGGACACCCAAGGAATGAATGGCCATTCTAGATCCACAGAATCACAGGGCTGGAAGGGACCTTGAAGGTCTCCTAGTCCAACCCCCTAGTCAAGCAGGAGACCCTATACTAGTGATGGCTAATCTTTTTGTCGTTGCGTGCCAAAAGCAGGGGGAGCGTGAGGGGGTCGCGCACACGCATGCCCACACCCATAATTCAATGTGCCCAGCCCCCCCCCACATGTGCGAATGCCCACCCAAGTTCCCTACGCTTTTGGCATGCGATGGCACAGTGGGCCCGGTAGGCCCGTTTTTTCGCCCTTCCCAGGCTCCAGAGGCTTTCTTGGAGCCTGGGGAGGGCAAAAACGGCCTTCCCCACCCGCCCAGAGGCCTTCCGAAGGCCAGAAACGGCCCATTTGCTGACTTCTGGTAGGACCGGAAGGCCCAAAAATCAGTTGGCCAGCGCATGCATGCACACTGGAGCTGAGCTAAGGCAATGCTCGTGTGCCCACCAATATGGCGTGCCATAGGCTTGCCATCACGGCCCTATACCATTCTGGACAAATGGCTGTCCAGTCTCTTCTTGAAAACCTTCAGTGATGGAGCATCCACAATTCAGGGAGTCCGGCTACTCTTTAATAATTCTCACCATTAGGAAATTCCTCCTTATTTTCAGGTTGGATCTTAACAGGTGTTGTGTGCGCATAAAAAAAAAAGATGGGGACTTCAATCACACCTCCATCTTGATTTTTTTTCACAATCTCTGCAAAATTAGCAGCACTTCCATGGCAAACTAATCAAGAAATTATTATTTTTATACAATGCCTTACTGTTTTATGCCCTGATATGCATGTGCCTCTATCTTAAGATATATTTTTTTCACTACGAAACTTTTTAAGATGCTATTATAATGGCGCTTTTGGTTTGAAGTAAGAGCCAACCTCCAGGCCTTCCCCCCACCACCCTTTTTATATGAGGGGGGAAAAAGACAGGAAGCCTTTGGCACATACAAAAGATCACTGCAGACAATTCTTTGAAGTGAAAGCTACTAAGTCTGGAATGGGATTTTGCAAAGCTCAGCAATATTTAAATGCTTTTGGATAACAACAAACAGAGGACAACAAAATGTCATAGCTCCACAGTTTTAATAGAACAAAAAAAATACTGTATTTTGGGCTTCCGGCATTCCTCAGCAAATAAATAAATAATTAAACTAAGCAATTCATGGTCTTTTCATCTGATTAATCCCCAATTCAGGAGCTACATCAAAAAAAAAAAAAGAATAAAGGAGGGAAAAAAATATTGCCTGCATTTTAGCTAAGCGAGAATTGGAGCCCAGATCTTTTCTTTGGAGGGTCAACTAAGCTCTTAAGAGCAGCCTTTACTCCTCCAGATGTGTTGGCCTCCACAAAGTCTTTTGACCAACGCATCTGGATGACGCAAGCCTGAAGAAGCCAGCATGGCACATATATGAGGAAGGCAGTGTGCCTTTAAACATGAGCCAGCAGTATGCAGCGGCAGCAGCCAAAAAAGCCGATGCAATCCTAAATTGCATTAACAGAGGGATTCAATCAAGATCACGTGAGGTACTAACACCACTCTATAAAGCCTTAGTAAGACCACACCTAGAATACTGCATCCAGTTGTGGTCACCACACTATAAAAAAAGATGCTGAGACTCTAGAAAAAGTGCAGAGAAGAGCAACCAGGATGATTAGGGGACTGGAGACTAAAACATACGATGAATGGTGCAGGAACTGGGCCTGGCTAGTCTAGTGAAGAGAAGGACCAGGGGAGACAGGATAGCAGTCTTCCAATATTTGAGGGGCTGCCATAGAGAGGAGCTATTTTCCAAGGCCAGACAAGGAATAATGGATGGAAACTGAACAAGAAGAGATTCAACCTGGAAATAAGGAGGAATTTCCTGACAGTGAGAACAATCAACCAATGGAACAGAAGTTGCCTTCAGCAGTTGTGGGAGCTTCATCACCAGAAGCTTTCAAGAAGAGACTGGACTGCCATTTGTCAGAAATGGTGTAGGTTCTACTGCTTGTTCGGGGGGTTGGACTATATGTCCTACACGGTCCCTTCCAACTTCGTTAATCTGTTAAAGGCTCAGAAACGCTCTGTGTGCAATGCAAAAATAAATAATAAACAATCAGAAGACAATGTATCACGAGTTCAAAAGGAAAAACCTACTCCACTACTTCTAACCATGTGTTAAATTTATATGTCTGATCAGAATGGAAAGAATTTGGATAAGAAGAGCGGGATACAAACCGGTTTTGTCCGCGTTCATTTCAGGTCACGCTCAAGGAAGCAGGTCCAATTAGATTTATTTGAGATTGGAATGTTTATAAAAAGGAATTGCCAGAAATGAGGCTATAAAGTTTTGAGAATTGGAGACTGGGCGGAGTGGTTAAGGATTGGTAGTCCTTGACTTATAACCCTTCATTTAAGGATTGTTCAAAGTTATATTGGCATGGAAAACAATGACTTATGACCAGTCCTCACACATGAAACATCATGTGACAGGTCAAGAGGCAAATCTCTGGGGTTAGCAAATTGTCTGCATCTGAGTGATTATTTTTTTTTAAAGTCTTGTAGAATCCTTCAGTTTCTCATGGAACACAGTCTGAAAGAGCCTAGAGGTAGCATAAGAAACTAGGGCCTTTAAGACACGGGCACACCTCTCTCTAGAAAGGAAGGGGGGAAAAATAGAGTAATTTAAAAAAAGATTACATACCCGAAAAGTGCATTGAAAAAAACAACTATTTGCGATGCTCTGAGTTATATTCACTTACCAAAGGAATACCTGCAAAATAAACAGGAGGAAAGAAAAGAGTTAGAATATTTTGGAAGAGCCAACATTTTGTGCACGTATCTGTAAAAACACCTCTCAATGCAGGGCAGCAAAGAATGTCTCTAAAGTGGAAAAATTTCTTTCTTTTTGGCCTACGAGGCAACGGTGCCATCAAAATTTGAGGTAGGACACACGCAAAAATGGTAGCATTAAGACTTCTTTATGGCTATTGAAAAAAGAAAATTCCAACCGAATCTTAAAACCTTGGTAAATGCTGGCTTTACCTAGCCCCGCCCACTCACCACTGTTCCCGCCCATTATAGCTCTTAGGCTCCTCCCATAAAATGTTAAGGGGGATGAGAGTCCACAAGAGGTGGTGGGGAGTCCATAAAGAAGGAATTCTCTTTCTCATACCTCTTACCGGGTTTTTTTTTTCTTTTTCTGTGATAGCCAAGCTAAACTTTTCTGCTCAGTTGTCAATCTTTTTGTTTTGTTTCTAAAATTTTCAAAACTCTTACACATAGGACAGGCCTGCGAGAGAATTACATTGCCATCCAATTCAAGTCTACACTTTACTTGAAGAAATGAAAACACTGCCCAAATGCCTACAGCAGAATCTCAAATTTGCTGGTGCTGGGACTTTAGTTTTTAAAAAAGGTGTTTTTTTAAAAATTATTATTTAGTGGCCAATAAATTTAAATAAATAAATAATAATAATTTTAAAACATGGCTTCAAGCTTTAAAAAGCTGTAAGACTGAAGCTACATCCAATACTTTGCATGTTGGGAGGGGGAGTTAAGAAAAGCCCCCACCCCCATGAAAAACTGGCCCATGGGGGGGGGGGATTATGGAGTTCTTAGAATGAAACAGGCCTCAGAGAAGAATGGCCCACAAAAAAATATCTAGACTGAGTAAGAACATATTCTGAAATCAAAGTGTGTATGAAGCTTTATTTTAACAGGTTTTTTCGCAGGGTTCCCATACCACCAAATTCTTCTTTCCCCAAACTCTCAAAAATCCTTACTAAGAAGACTGTCTTCTTTGCTTAACATGTCTTTACTTCTGTAACCACTTCTGTAACATAACGATTGCCATTTAATTGATTGACATTTGATGCTGATACCATTTCAGAGGCAACCTTGTGATTATCAGCCATTGCATGTTCACTGTTTTTTTTTTTATTGAAAAAGTTTTACAATTACATTTCCCCAATTTCCCCCCCCCAACCCTCCCTAACCCACCCCTCCCCCCCCCCGGACTTCCACAAAATGTAATCCAAATCAAAATCCCCTTTTTATAAAACTTGAACCCCTCCACCCCCTGTATATTTTTCACATCTTCACAAAATTCAAATATTCTATCTCTATATAATACTTTCAGTTAAAAGCTATCTGATATTTCCTAGTTTGATATTTATTCTGCACATAATCTATCCACTTTTTCCACTCCCATACATAAGTCTCTTGTGAGCGATCTTTTAAATATGCTGAAATCTTCGCCATCTCTGCAAAGCTGGCCATCTTCAAGGTCCATTCATCAATAGTAGACATAGCTTCATTTTTCCAATATTGACTTATCAGTAATCTTGCTGCAGTTATCATATATAATATCAACTTTGTTTCACCCAATGTAAAACCCTTAACTATACCCAACAAAAACAATTGTGGAGAAAACTGAATTTTTTTCTTCAAAACATTCTGCATAATCCACCAAATTTTTATCCAAAAAGCCTTAACTTTCCTACAGGTCCACCAAACATGATAATATGTGGCATCTAGACAATCACATCTCCAACATTTTGGTTGAACATTAGGGTACATACACGACAATTTCTTAGGATCTAAATGCCATCTATAAAACATTTTATAAAAATTTTCCCTCAAATTCTGCGACTGTGTAAATTTAACATTCTGAACCTAAATTTTTTCCCATGTTTCCAATATCACTGGTTCTGCAAAATTTTGTGCCCACTTGATCATGCAATCCTTAACGAATTCAGTTTCTGAATCCCTTTCTAATAAAACATTATAAAGCCTTTTAATATGCATTGGACTTTTCTCTTTTATATGTCTAACCAGTTCTTCCTCATGCATCATTATACCAATTTTTTGGTCCTCTTTCCATCTCAATTGAAGTTGATTATACTGTAACCAAGTTAAATTAATCCCTTCTTCCAACAGCGTTTCTAAAATCTTCAATTGCCATCTGCCCACATCTGTAAAAAGAACTTCTTTATATAAAAACCCCCGGAGTGACATTATATTTGTATTCCACATGATATGACCAAGATCCAGCCATAGCGGTATTTTGTAATCCCATTTGAGTCGGTGCTTCTTCCAAACTCTCATCAAAGAATCTCTAAGTATGTGGCTTTTAAATACTTTATCCACTTTGTTCTCATAAAATAAGCAAGCATGCCAACCAAATTCAAGATCAAAACTTTCTATATTCAATATTCCAGTCTTTTTCCTTCCAAACCAATCACTTGCTTGGGTCAAAGCTGCTGCTTCATAATATAATTGTAGGTTTGGAAGTTTAAGACCTCCCCTTCCTGGAACATCTTGCATAATTTTCAGTTTCACTCTCGTTTTTTTCTCGTTCCATACAAACCTATTCAGTCCTCTTTGCCATTCTTTCAGTTGTTTATCACTTTTAAGCACCAGAATCATTTGAAACAAAAAAAGAAATCTTGGCAAAATGTTCATCTTAACTGCTGCTATTCTTCCAAGTAAAGACAGCTGCAGTTTTTTCCAAATCTCCATATCTTTCTGTACGTCTCACCATAACACCTCATAATTATTTTGAAACAGTTTCATATTTGATTCTGCAACCTGAACTCCTAGATATTTAACCTTTGGTACTATCTCATAACCTGCCTTGCTTTCAAGTTCGTGTTTTCAATCTTGTGTCATATTTTTAACTATCATCTTAGTCTTTTTCTGGTTCAATCTAAATCCTGATACTGTACCATAATCTTTTATAATGTCTTTCATCTGGATTATTGATTCCATCGGCTGTATTAGGGTAACAACCAGATCATCTGCAAATGCCCTTATTCTGTAATCCTCTTGCCTTATCACTATTCCTTTCAAGGTACTCGAGTCCCGTATTGTATTCAACAAGACTTCTAATGTTAGAATAAATAACAATGGGGATAACGGACAGCCTTGTCTTGTTCCTTTTTCAATATTAAAATCTGTTGTCAAACTTCCATTAATAATAATCTGTGCTTTTTGTTCTTGATAAATTGCTGAAACCGCCTGTATAAATTGATCCCCAAAGTCCATCTTTTTTAAAGTCTTTACTAGAAAATTCCAATCCACTCTATCAAAGGCCTTCTCCGCATCCAAGAAGACCAGCACTGCAGGGATCTGTTTATTCTTGTCAAGATATTCCAGTAAATCTATAACTTGCCTTACATTGTCCTTCATGTATCTGCCTTCTATAAATCCCGCTTGGTCACAATGAATCACATCTTGGATAACTGGCATCAACCTGTTGGCTAATACTTTTGCAAATATTTTATAATCATTATTCAAAAGAGATATTCATCTGAAATTCTTAGGTTTTTTAGGACCTGTTTGCTCTTTCGGTATCAGTGAGATATAAACTGTTTTCCATGAAGGAGGTATTTTACCCCCTTATTGTATGTTACAAAATAAGTCTTTAAGATGTTCAACCATTTCTGCTTGCAAAGTTTTATAATACACCACAGTTAAACCATCCGTCCCAGGAGCTTTAGCTGTTTTCAATTGTTTAATTGCAGCCATAATCTCCTCAACTGTTATAGGATAATCCATTCTCTCCTTTTGTTGACTGGTAATTTTTATAACTCTTTTATTTTCTAGATATTTCTCTGTAAGTCCATTCTGTGTGTTATCTTTGGCATATAATTTGGTATAATAATCTACAAAAACTTCTTTGATTAATTTTTGTTGGGAAATTTCCTTCCCTCCAGTATCAATACTATCAATAATCCGTGTACTCTGCTTCTTCCTTAGTGTGTAAGCCAACCATCTGCCCGGTTTATTAGCGTTGCAAAAAGTGTTGTGTTTCGCAAATTGTAAATTTGTTGCTGTTTGTTCCGCCAGAAGCATTTGAAATTGATCTTTCAAAAGTTTTATAGCTCCTCGTATTCTTTCATCTGTTGGATTTTTTATAAGTAACTGTTCTTTATTCTTTATTTCTGCTTCCATTTCAGATCTTTTCTTTTGTCGATTCAATTTATATTTAAAGTTCATATGAATGAGTACCCTTCTCATATATGCTTTACTCGCATCCCACACAATTTCAATAGGGGTACCCTTATTCAAATTCATTTCAAAGAATTCTTTCATCTGTTTTTTAAGTTCTGTTATATTTTTTTCATATTTGAACAGATTTTCATTTAATCTCCATGATCTTCTCTCAGTCTTTCCCATCTCAATTTCTATCCATACCGGGCTATGGTCGGTTAAAGACCTTGGAAAAATCTTTGTTCTTTTTGTTTTTACAAGTAAGTCAGCTGATAGTAAAATAAAATCAATCCTGGAAAAAGATCTGTGTCTATCTGAAAAAAAAGTAAAGTCCAATTCTTTTGGGTTATGTATTCTCCAAATATCTTTTAGTTCCAAATCTTCTTTCATATCAAAAAAAGTCTGTGGTAGTCTAATCCTTGACTTTGCCAAACTCTTTTTATCTATTTTAAAGTCAATTATTCCATTCCAATCTCCCATGATTAAAATGGATCTATAGTCCCATTGCAATATTTTAGAATGTAAAGTTTTACAAAAATTATCCTGTTGTTGATTAGGAGCATAAATTCCAATCACTAGGATTAAACCACTTGCTGTGTGCAGTTCAATTGCTATAAACCTACCATCTTCATCTGCTTCTATAATTTTAGCTGAAAGTCTTTTATTTATATAAATAACCACACCATTCTTCTTTTCCAAATTTGAGGCTATAAAATGTGTTCCTAATCTTGAATTTATCAAGTATTTTTGATCTTGTGTTCTAACATGAGTTTCTTGTAAGCAAATTATGTCATTATTAAATTGTCTCAGGTATGTAAATAATTTCTTCCTTTTCTATGGTGAGTTTAGTCCATTCACATTCCAAGATAAAAACTTAATCGTCATGTAAACTTTTTTGAAGCGACGAGAATTGCCGAATATCTCCCAAATCGGTAGTCTTCAGCTTTGTTCCCCACATGGCTTCACATTCTTGTATATTGCTCTTGGCTCCTTTCTTGTATTGATGTAGCTTGGGCCTTTCCTGTTGTTGTTTTTCTTTAAGTTGCTTAGAAATTGCTCGAGTTACACGCTGATCTTTAGCTTCAGCCATCCAAGCTAGGTCCAAAGCCACATCTCTGTAGTCTTAGGTGGGTCAATCACAATTTTCGAAGGAAGGTCTAGCAGGGGCTCCTCCAGAAAACCTCCTGTAGCTCCTGCATTTCCATTGCCTCCGATTCCCCCTTTTAAAGCTGCTCTTCCATCTCTTGCTGGAGTTGCTTCTCCTTATCACTCTCCTTTATCTCCAACACAGTAGATGTACGTGGGGATGGTGAACTCTCTTTAAAAACATTAGAATAAAATTGTTCCGCCTTCTCAACAGTGTTTAATCGATATCTTTCTCCATTATACCTCAAAATTATGCCAGTTGGAGCATCCCACCGGAATGGAATTTGTTGTTTTTTTAGTTCATTCACTAGAAATCTAAAATCTTTTCTATCTTTTAACATCTTAGTTGGTAGCTCTTTATAAACTCCAATCTGCGTTCCCTCCACTTGCACAGCAGAGAGAAAAGACTTTTGCAGAATATCATTTCTCATTCTTCTATCTGTGAAATATAGGCAATTGTCTTTGTCTGGCCACCCACAAGTTCACTCTGTAAATTTTATCCATTTTGCAAAAAATCTCTTCAGGACTAATCTTTAACAACACCGCTAAGGCATCAGCACAAATCTGTCTCAGATCTTGTCTATCGTTCTCTCTAATGCCTCTTAACCTTATAGCGAATTCCATTGACCTGAACTGCATCATTGTAATTTCATTTTCAAATCTCTGCATTTTATTATCAGCATCAAAAATTTTATAATCAGTTTCCTTCATTTTGACATCCATTTCTGATTTAAATTCTTCCACTTTAGCATCCATTTTGATAATTGCCTCTGACAATCCAGACACCACTGTCATTAATTTTTTAGTCACCTTATCATACTTTTCTTGCACCACCTCTTTAATTTCTTTAATCTCCTGCTTAATTTCCTGTTGTGACTTTTCAAATTTCTCATCCAGAGCCTGAGTAATGAAATCCTTTAAACTTTCAAAATCAAACTCTTTTTTCTGGCTCTGCTGGCTAGGAGGCTGCTGTTCAGGTTTACGTGTGAGGGATCTCCCCCCTGCCGCCTTCCCTTCCTGTTTGGTCTGCTTTGAAGCCATTCTGCCACGTACACTAGCTTTTCCAAAAAAGGAGATCCTTTTTCCTTTTCCACCACCACAAAGTCCTCTGAAAAATTCCCCCAGATTTAATCAAATTGGGGATGAGATTAAAATTAAAGCAAGATCAGGCTTATTTTAAAAGAATTTTTCCTTTCTTTTCCTCCTTGTTACAGACAGCACAACTTTGTAGCTAGTTGAAATAACGTTGCTAATCCACTCTCACTTTCAGCTCGTTAATGCTGAAGCCGGGCGCCATTTTCAAGCAACTTTCACTCACTCACGCTTCTGCTTTGAATCACAGGGGTAGTAATACTTGTGTTTTTGAGGTTTCAAGGTTCAAGTTGTTATCTCCCCCTGGTTATTTGAGTTTACTTTGTTTAAATAGAAAGGTTGCTCCTGCCGGCTTGCTCTGCGCTTTGGCAGAGTCGTCCCACGCTGTCCAGAGTCTCGGCGAGCTGAAAGGGAGCCGCGCCTGTTTCCTCCCCAGAAACAACTTTCTGGGGGCTCACAGGGGCTCAACCTGCTCCTCGCCCACTCTCTTCCACAAATCCTTTGGATTTGGGAACTTCCAAGCCGCTTCTCTGAGTCGAGGTGGCTCTAACAGGCAGCAGGGCTGGCAGTCCAAAAACGGGACCATCTTTCGTCGGCAGGAAGCAAACCGGAAGTCCCATGATCGCATGTTCACTCTTGATGGGTGAGAGTTACCCAGGCCACAATTAAGAAGGAGCCAACTCTCCAAATACAGAAGAGGGCCAGAAAATATTTGTTGCCAAGTGGGTGAAAGCAGCGATATGGCAAAACCACTTAGTTCAATCCCCAACTACCTCAGGAAAGTGAAATACACCTGGAAAGGAGATGCCCGCCAAAGTTAGAAGGTCAAATGTCCCAATTCCCTATATTTGCAGTCTCTGAGAAAATCCATGTACAATACCTCCTGGAAACTTGCAAGGACATGAATAAATGGCCCCAGGACTGGTTTTTTTTAGCATCTTTGGAAGAATTCAGAACAAATTTTACCCGAAACTTTGCTGAGAGTTGATACAGACAAGATTAAGTTGGATGCTTACCAATGGAGCTTCCAATGCTTTTATATGGGTGCCAAAAAGGATTAGGAAAGGAAACTCCATTGTTCAAGCAGTGTAACTATTTTTAATAGGCGAAAAAGCTACTCGGCTGAAAGTATTTCTTTCAATCTGTTCAAATTTTGCAGTGGGGTTCTATGTGTCCTTCCCCAGAAAGAAAGAAAAAAAAAACATCCTTTGCTATTCTTCCTGAGTCTTCTGCAAAATGCCATGGATGCAGTGGTGGGATTCAAATGGTTCAGTCCGGTTCGAAAGAACCGGTAGTTAAATTGCTGGCTGGCCCCACCCCTTTAAGGAGTCCCTATGCCCCATTTTGGCTTCTAGGTAAGTGTAGGGAGGCCTCCTAGGCCCAAAACGGGGTGCAGGGGGGCGGGGCGTCCCCCCCCACAGCCCGTTTTTGCTCCCGGGAGGGTGCAGGGAGGCCGGGTGCTGCCTGCCACACCCCCTGGCCACGCCCACCCAGCCAGTCATTAGGGCAGAGAACCAGTTGTTAAATTATTTGAATCCCACCACTGCATGGATGGCAGTGTGTACCAGAGTGTTTCCAACCTTGACAGTTTAAAAGATGTGTGAATCGTCACCCCTGGCTAGCTGGGGAACGACCAACATATCTTAAAGCTGGCCAAGGTTTGAGAAGTACTGGCATAGAAGGTGGACCATGAAATACCACTGAATATCGTACAGGCATTAAAACAGCATTTGTTGCGACATCATCTAAGGCAGCTTCTGAGGGGGTAGATGGGTTGGGGGCTGTGAACCCCGTTGGGGTCTGGAAGGAAGTCAGGGAGGGCACAGGTTGGAATCTCAGAGCAAAAAAGCATGAGAGGGACCAGTCAAATTTCATGGTAACTCCAGGAGGGGCTTGGTTAAAAGTCACCTTTTAAAGCAGGGGTCTCCAGCAAAGCTGGCTGGGGAATTCTGGGAGTTGAAGTCCTCCAGATTTAACGTTGCCAAGGTTGGAGACCCCTGCTTTAAAGTAAGTAATATCATGCAAAGGGCAAAGGGAGTTCAGAAACAGCAAGCAAAAGAAATAGAGAGAGAGAAAAAAGCACAGCTAAAATTAATTTCCACGATATCATTCACTCTGAAGTACCCTCTCATTTCTTTTTATCATTGCAAACTATCTTTGGTTTCCACCATATTTATTCATTGCTCCATACCTTGCTCCTTACATCTCTGAATTCTTTTTTAAAATCTGATCTACTCCAAATACAACTTTCTCCAGCTTCACTCTCCCCTTGATTCATTCACTCCTTCGTCTATTTGTCTGGTGACTTTTTTGTCCTCTTTTTTGTCCTCTGCATGTCATCAAAGCATCTCAATGTAGCTCCTTTTCTTTCAATCCTTATTCATTCAGCACCTTTCAACTGTTCCTCATCTGGTTCTTTCACACAGCCTTCTTCAGGATCACATTCCCACAACAGTCAACTCCCTTCTATGAGACACCTGACATTCCCAATTCTCACATTCCCTAGCATAAAACAGGAAAAGTTTCATTTTCTCCCCCACAAACATCTATTCCTTGCAACCCACCACGTATTTCCTACAATCTTTCAATCAGCATTTGCACATCTTAAAATTTACCCATCTACTTTCCCATCATTAGTAAACATTCTACCATGTCACACAGATTTGTGTACTTGCTCTAGTTTTTTGCCATTTATATATAACTTACAAGTTCACTCTCTTTTTCCTGTCAATCACAACCCCCGCCATCTCTGAATTTTCCTCCTGCATTATTCAGACTATGTAAAATTTATTGCGAATAACTTAGGCTCTTATTAAAAAAATGGCATTGTATATACAGATAGTCCTTGACTTACAACAGTTCATTTAGTGACCATTCAAAGTTACAACGGCAATGAAAAATTTCTTATGACCATTTTTGAGCCTTGGCGGTGCAAGTGGTTAGAGCGCAGTACTGCAGGCTACTTCTGCTGACTGCCGGCTGACTGCAGTTTGGCAGTTCAAATCTCACCAGGCTCAAGGTTGACTCAGCCTTCCATCCTTCCGAGGTCAGTAAAATGAGGACCCAAATTGTTGGGGGGCAAGAGGCTGACACTTAAAGAGGGCTGTAAAGCACTATGAAGCTGTATATAAGTCTAAGTGCTATTGTTATTGCTAAGAACCGTGGTGGCACAGTGGTTAGAATGCAGTATTACAAGCTGACTCTGCCCGCTGCCAGGAGTTCGATCCTGACTGGCTCAAAGTTGACTCAGCCTTCCATCCTTCCGAGGTCAGTAAAATGAGGACCCAGATTGTTGGGGGAAAGAGGCTGATTCTGTAAACCGCTTAGAGAGGGCTGTAAAGCACTGTGAAGCGGTATATAAATCTAAATGCTATGGGTATTGTTCTTCCTTTTCTCCTTCCTTCCTTCCATCCACCTATCCCTCCATGGTGCACAATGGTTAGAATGCAGTATTACAGGCTGACTCTGCCCACAGCCCGGAATTTGATTCTGACCAGCTCAAGGTTGACTCAGCCTTCCATCCTTTCCGAGGTGGGTAAAATGAGGCCCTAGATTGTTGGGGGCAATAGGCTGACTCTGTAAACTGCTTAGACAGGGCTGTAAAGCACTGTGAAGCGGCATATAAGTCTAAGTGCTAGTGCTATTGCTATTTTTCACAGTTACAAATGTTGCAGCATCCCCATGGTCATGTGATTGAAATTCAGATGCTTGGCAACTGGTTCCTATTTATGACAGTCGTTGTGTCTCGGGGTCATGTGATCCCCTTTTGCGACCTTCTGACCAGCAAAGTCGATGGGGAAGTCGGATTCACTTAACAACCAGGTTACTGACTTATCAACTGTGATGATTCACTTAACAACTGTGGCAAGAAAGGTCATAAAATGGGGCAAAATTAACAAATGTCTCCCTTAACAGCAGAAATTTTGGACTCAACTGTGGTCGTAAGTTGAAAGACTTCCTGTATACAATATTCATACCCCCAACCAATCCAGTTCTAACATCAAAGTTTTTTGCATGTATACTATTCAATATTTTTCTCCTATCCATTCCAATTTATGCAGCATTTCCTTTATATGCGCTCTATATGGGGCTACCCTTGAAAAGTGTTCGGAGACTACAGTTTGTCCAGAATGCAGCCGTACGCGTTATAGTGGGTGCACCTAGATACACCCACATTACACCAATTCTCCGCGAACTGCACTAACGCAATTCAAGGTGTTGGTTATTACCTTTAAAGCCCTACATGGCTCAGGACCAGGCTATCTTCGAGACCGCCTTCTACCACATAGCTCCCAATGACCGGTAAGATCCCACAGAGTCGGTCTCCTCCAGGTCCCGTCAGCTAAACAATGTCGGCTGGCGGGCCTGTGGGGGAGGGCCTTCTCTGTGGCTGCCCTGGCTCTCTGGAACCAGTTACTCCTGAGGTCCAGTCGCCCCCACCCTATTGGCCTTCCGCAAAGCGGTGAAGACCTGGCTCTTCCAGCAGGCCTGGGGCCGTTGATCTCGTTATAAGGATCTTGCGAGACCCGGCCACGAATTGGAGTGCATGTGTTTTAACGTTTTTAAAGTTTTAATGTTTTAATGTTTTTCTTTTAACTTTTGTATGGGATATTGTTGCATTGTTTTATTCTCTGTTGTAAGCCATCCAGAGTCCGTTGGGAGTTGGGCGGCACAGAAATGCGACAAAATAAATAAATATGCTTTTTTTTCCCTTTCTGCCTCTTCTGTTTCTTCGTTCGCCTAGTAACCTCTTCCATGCTTCCGATTAGCATAATTCCACAACTTCTCTGGCCCTCAGCAACATCAAAATCTTTTCATCCTCTTCCAAACAGCTTCACAGCCGCTTTCTTTGCCTCCATCTTCTGCTAATTCTGCTGGGAGAGAGTCACCTATTCTTCATTCACGGGAGATGCTTCCTTCAGCCTGCAGCCATTCAATCTTTCCCTGTAGCTTCTTTCCTCTTTTCTACCACGTTCATTTTCTGTCAAGATCTACTCTTGTGGCCAGCAACAAATGGCCAGTCCTTCTTTCAGAGCAGCTCATGGCCTGGACCCTTCACCAAGTCTGTCCTCATAGATAATTAAAGCAATACTTTCAGGTTTCTATCCATTCCTTTAACACACATGTAATGCATACATGTGGGTGTATATTATCTACACATATATCCATATGCACACATACATATATGTGAGTGTATGCTGTATGTGTGTGTGTACTGTATAAAGAGAGAGAGGAAGGGGGAGAGAGAGAGAAATGGAGAGGGAGAGAGAGAAAGGGAGAGAAAGAAATGGAGAGGGAGAGAGGGAGAGGAAGGGAGAAGGAGAGAGAGAGAGGAAGGGAGAGAAAGGGACAGGGAGAGAGGAAGGGAGAGGGAGAAAGGAAGAGGAAGGGAGAGGGAGAGAGAAAGAGAAAGGGAGAGAGATAAAGGGAGAGGGAGAGAGAGAAAGAGAAAGGGAGAGAGAAAGAGAGGGAGAGAAAGGGAGAAAGGGAGGGAAAGGGAGAGAGAGTGAAAGGGAGAGGGGGAGAAAGGAAGAGGGAGAGTGAAAGGAAGAGGGAGAGAGAGAAAGGAGGAGGGAGAGAGGGAAAGGGAGGGAGGGAGAGAGAGAGAAAGGGAGAGAAAGAAAGGGAGAGGGAGAGAGGGAGAGGAAGGGAGAAGGAGAGAGAGAGAGAGGAAGGGAGAGAAAGGGACAGGGAGAGAGGAAGGGAGAGGGAGAAAGGAAGAGGAAGGGAGAGGGAGAGAGAAAGAGAAAGTGAGAGAGATAAAGGGAGAGGGAGAGAGAGAAAGAGAAAGGGAGAGAGAGAGAGAAAGGGAGAGACAGAAAGGGAGAGAGAAAGAGAGAGGGAGAGAAAGGGAGAAAGGGAGGGAAAGGGAGAGTGAAAGGGAGAGGGAGAGAAAGGAAGAGGGAGTGAAAGGGAGAGGGAGAGAAAGGAAGAGGGAGAGGAAGGGAGAAGGAGAGAGAGAGAGGAAGGGAGAGAAAGGGACAGGGAGAGAGGAAGGGAGAGGGAGAAAGGAAGAGGAAGGGAGAGGGAGAGAGAAAGAGAAAGGGAGAGAGATAAAGAGAGAGGGAGAGAGAGAAAGAGAAAGGGAGAGACAAAGGGAGAGACAGAAAGGGAGAGAGAAAGAGAGGGAGAGAAAGGGAGAAAGGGAGGGAAAGGGAGAGAGAGTGAAAGGGAGAGGGGGAGAAAGGAAGAGGGAGAGTGAAAGGAAGAGGGAGAGAGAGAAAGGAGGAGGGAGAGAGGGAAAGGGAGGGAGGGAGAGAGAGAGAAAGGGGGAGAAAGAAAGGGAGAGGGAGAGAGGGAGAGGAAGGGAGAAGGAGAGAGAGAGAGAGGAAGGGAGAGAAAGGGACAGGGAGAGAGGAAGGGAGAGGGAGAAAGGAAGAGGAAGGGAGAGGGAGAGAGAAAGAGAAAGGGAGAGAGATAAAGGGAGAGGGAGAGAGAGAAAGAGAAAGGGAGAGAGAGAGAGAAAGGGAGAGACAGAAAGGGAGAGAGAAAGAGAGAGGGAGAGAAAGGGAGAAAGGGAGAGAAAGGAAGAGGGAGTGAAAGGAAGAGGGAGAGAGGGAAGAGGGAGAGAGGGAAGAGGGAGTGAAAGGAAGAGGGAGAGAGAGAAAGGGAAAGGAAGAGGGAAGTTTCAATCTTATAATCAAATCAAATCAAATCTTTTTCAAAGTAGATGTTCACTGTCTCCTCTCATTCTTAGACAGGTGTAGGTAGGGGTGTGTGTGTGTGTGTGTGTGAGAGAGAGAGAGAGGGGGGGAGGGAGGGAGAACGAGAACAGTCAAAGAAAACTATTGCAGTGCAAGCTGTTTTGCTCTTTTGTCATGACAATATACACACAAAAGGGCATGCAGTATCTTGTGCTGCCACGCTGCTTTCACCATGTTGGCACTCTGCCCGCAGGAAAAGAACCTGGACGACGAAGGGAAACTGGAGCCTGCAGAGTGGATCACAGATCAAGGAGACCACAGCAAACCTCTTTCACACTGCGGCCAAAACCACCTGATCCCCAGCTTCTCTCTCCTGTTGCTTATTTTTCCAAGATTCTCGTCCGCAGCCCACCGCTGCTTCTTTGGGCTGAGATTTCACTTCCACTGACCACAGCACCAGCTCATTCTCTGGCCCCAAATGTCCAGTCTGTCCCTCTTGCCCAAAATTAAAGAGTGCTATTTACAAAGCCAAGGCAGGAACCTTGGAGACCAGGGACCGTTTCCTGATATCTGTGCGGAGAAAAGCCAAAATCAAATCGGATTCCATGAGAAGCTACTGGAAGCCCTATTACTGAATCAAAAAAAAAAAAGATGAAGTTATAACTCCTTATTAACCTGAAAGGTGCCTGGAAGGATGAAAAGCATCTCTAACAGCTGTTTCCAGCTGCTGCTAAGCAAGCAGCAGAAGTCCCAGAGTGGTTGTAGTGGTGTAGGGGGAAGAGACGAAAGACGAGGGAGTCAAATTATTTTCCCAAAACTATCTTCAAGCCTTTGCAACACCGCGGGCTGAACTACTGATTTAGAGAATTTCTGGTATAAGGGAGGCCAAGAGAACAGTAAGTGAATAAATAAATGTGGATATCTCAATACAGATTGAAAGGTAGCGATTTCTGGCTGCCCAGATGTTGCACAGTGGTAAATTCACACTGGCTCTTAATGTCAGGAGGAACTATCTCAACTCTTCACTCAGAAATGCCAACTGCACCGTTTCCCCACTTCTAAGACACAGAACTTTTTACAGATTAACAGAGTTGGAAGGGACCTTGTAGGTCATTTAATCCAACCTCCTGCCCAAGCAGAAGACCCTACACCATTTCTGAGCAAAGGCAGTCCAGTCTCTTCTTGAAAGCTTCCAGTGATGGAGCTCCCACAACTACCAAAGGCAGCTTCTCTTCCATTGGTTGATTGTTCTCACTGTCAGAAGATGTCTTATTTCTAGGTTGAATCTCTCCTTGATCAGTTTCCATCTATGATTTCTTGTCTGGCCTTCAGGTACTTTGGAAAATAGTTTGACCCCCTCCTCTCTATGGCAGCCCCTCAAATATTGGAAGATGCTATCCTGTCTCCCCTGGTCCTTCTCTTCACTAGACTAGCCAGGCCCAGTTCCTGCAACCGTTCATGTTTGAGCCTCCAGTCCCCTAATCATCCTGGTTGCTCTTCTCTGCACTTTTTCTAGAGTCTCAACATCTTTTTTATTTGAAGAGCAGGCACTTCCAATTAGGATCAGAAAACAGCAGGGCTGAAATCCAGCAGGTTCTAACAGGTTCTGGAGAACTGGTGGTGGAAATTTTGAGTAGTTCGGAGAACCAGCAAATGCCACCTCTGGCTGGCCCCAGAGTTGGGTGGGAATGGAGATTTTGCAATATCCTTCCCCCAGGAGTGGGGAGGGAATGGGGATTTTGCAGTATTCTTCCCCTGCCACACACACCAAGCCACACCACCAAGCCACACCACACCCACCAAGCCACACCCACAGAACTGGTGGTAAAAAAAATTGGATTTCACCACTGGGCAAAAATATTTGGCTTTTTGAAAGACAAAAACTATCTTGCTTCTGAAACTGCTTTCGGTGGGGGCGGGTGGAGAGAGAGGGAGAAAGAAGTCCTGTTTAAAATTCTTCTGGTGAGCTTCTCACATTCAACGAGGGAACCATTTTCTAAGGATGACGCGAAGGTTCTATTTTTCATTAAAAAATCCTCTCTCCAGCTGCCTGCAGGCTATACTCCGTTTTCCTCTAAATCCCAGTGGGACACTCGAGACCGGAGGGACGTTCCCGGAGGCCTCGTTCGTCAACAGGCCTGCTGTTATTGCAAAGAGGGAGACCCGCCCTTGAGAACTCAGCTACCCCTGAAGAAATGCGGAGAAATCACCCAACCCAATTTTTCTGCAATCTGCAGTAATGGGGAACCATCCAAAGGCCAGAGGTCAGTTCCGGATGCTCTGCTTTGAACGCCTTTGATGCAGGGGTGGGTTCTACTTACCTTTACTACCAGTTCGCAACGGGATCGCACGCGTGCAGTTCAGTGGTGGGTTGCCCCCGGTTCGCACCAATTCTATAGAACCAGTAGTAAAACCGGCGGGAGGCTCCGCCCACCAACCCTGACATCATTAAAACGCTTCTGCACTTGTGCAGAAAAGCGCGCGCACGCAGCCCCGCTTCAAACCGGCAGTAAAGGTAAGTAGAACCCATCCCTGGTGCAGTTGCTCCGCTCACGTGCGCGATGTGCAGATTGCCGATGACAACGTCTGGGGCGGTGGGCGGGGCCACTCGCCAGTTTTATTACCGGTTCTTGCGAACCAGTCCGAACTGGGGGCAACCCACCACTGCTTGGATGGCAGAAGAGAAACAGGGTACAACTGTGCGAAGTACAAATAGTCCTCGACTTACAACAGTTCGTTTAGTGGCGGTTCGAACTTACAACGGCCCTGAAAAAAGGGACTTATGACCACGTTTCACACTTATGACCATTGCAGCATCCCCATGGTCATGAGATTTACATTCAGCTGCTTGGCAACTGGTTCGTATTTATGACAGTCGCAGTGTCCCGGGGGTCACGTGATTCCCCCCTCCTTTACATCTCACTTAGCGACATAAATTTTGGTCATAAGTCGAGGACTATCCGTAGTTGCTTATATTATCCTTATCGCAGGGATAATAGGTCGCAAAAGGGGATGACGTGATCCCCCGGGACACCAACTTTCCTCCAAGCAGTTGTGTCTCAACCATAGCAACTTTACGATGTGTGGACTTCAAGCTCCCAGGATTCCCTAGCTGGAACCCCCCATGCTAGCTGGAGAATTCTGGGAGCTGTAGTCCACACATCTAAAACTTGCCAAGAGTGGAGAAACACTGGCTTAAGTGTTTCATCATCATCATCATCAGGATGACAACCAGCTAAAAAAGAGCGCTGAACACGAGGAACCAAACATTCATATTTGAAGTTGGGATTTCTCGGTTCTTCTGTAGCCTGATGATTTCTTTCCCGTCAGCATCTGATCTTTCCGAAGCCGAGGTCCATGGCCCAGGATCCCTGTGAAACCATCATTATCAAGCCGGGGATGATAATTACTCCCTTCTGACATTAGCTATCACTAAGATGCAATTTCAGGAACCGAAAATATGCTTCTGATTAGCCTCGCTAGCGCTGCTTGCTTGACAACGCCATGACTGAGTCACATGGTACTAATCTGTGCTTCATTAATATGTCCTATCGGCTGCACACACAGTCGTCTTTGAAACCGATACCCCGTGGTCCTCCGGCCCTCTCCCCCCGTCCCCACTCATATCAGAAAGAGGTGCCAAAATCTGCTTCCTCTACAGGAAGGATGGACCCCCCGGGATCCTTTAATTTTGGGTTTAAGTTTCTAGAAATCTTTTTTTCTTTTTCCCACTAGAAGGAAAAAGGCTGGAGAAGGCAATTCGGTGTCTTCTGATTAAACAAAAGAAATCTTGGAAGTTTATCCAAGATTGCCAAAGAAGCAAAGCAAATGCAATTTTAAGAAAGGAGTATTATGTTGTTGTTTATCATGCAAAGTTGCTTTTTTGGAAATAGCAAGCACGATGCAAAATACCCCTTTAAAAAAAAAACAAGATCTTCTATCTAAGTTCATCAAATTGGCAAATTATTTGCTGCCATCAAATAATGTGGTTTCTTTCTTCTGATTTTTTTTTAATGCCACCATAATCAACAAGAAAACACAAACAAACAGTCCTACCCTATTGTCCTTGATAGGGTCAAACAAATATTGTCTAGATGAGTTTGGTTCCAACTTAAAAAAGAAAATCATCGGAGTAGCTGTTAATCCGACCACAGGTAAAAAGCTTATTGTATCAACTTGGACCCACAATCAAGAAATAATTATGGATGCTAGCAGTGGTGAAATCCAATTTTTTTTTACTACCGGTTCTGTGGACGTGGTTTGGTGGGCGTGGTGTGGTGTGGCTTGGTAGGCGCAGCAGGGGAAGAATACTGCAAAATCCCCATTCCCACCCCAATCCAGGGGAAGGTTACTGCAAAAATCCCCATTTCCTCCCGATCAGCTGGGACTTGGGAGGCAGAGAATAGATGGAGGCGGGGCCAGTCAGAATTTTTACTACCGGTTCTCCGAAGTACTCAAAATTTCTGCTACCGGTTCTCCAGAACTGGTCAGAACCTGTTGAAACCCACCTCTGTTGAGGACCCCTGCCTTAGAAACTATTCCATCCATGCAAAGGCCCTCTTATCCCCCAAAAAAGGTCTAGGCAGCTTATGTTAATACTTAGCTTAACCATTAAAAACTTCCTACTTCTTTAAATCACCCCATAACAAAAGAACTGCAGCATAAAAACACAATGCAGCAGGAGTCAAGCTACTGAAACACTGAAGGGTCCAGATTAAAACAGAAGATTTAATTGAAAGTGCACACTTTCTGAAAAGGAATTTACTGTAATTTACCACCTTCTGGAAGTTATTAATGAGGAAGTGAGACAGGTGCCCTTGGCAGGGAGTTTCTGAACACAAACACAAAAATTGGTTTTGGAAGAAGAAGAATAGTAACAGTCCTAAGAATTACCCTTTTAAAAGGGTTGATCTGGGTCTTCTTCAGTTAGAAATGTTTTTAAATATAAACAACGTTCAGCACATATATTTTAAAAATATGTTATAAGAACTACCTGTACAATTTGTGGATAAGGATGTTATTTCCATGCTTATCCACAAATTGTACAGGTAGTCGGTATTTAGCAATCACAATTGGTTTGGCAACCTTAGTAAGACCACACCTAGAATATTGCATCCAGCTTTGGTCACCAAACTATACTGCTCAAAAAAATAAAGGGAACACAAGCAAAAGACATCCGAGATCTGAATGAATGAAATATTAAATACTTTGTTCTTTACATACAGTAGTTTATACACTGCTCAAACAACTAAAGGGAACACAAAACTACTGTACGTAACGAACAAAGTATTTAATAAGGCTATTTCATTCATTCAGATCTCGGATGACTTCTGCTTGTGTTCCCTTTATTTTTTTGAGCAGTGTATAAAAAAGATTTTGAGACTCTGGAAAGAGTGCAGAGAAGAGCAATCAGGGTGATGAGAGGACTGGAGGCTAAAACATATGAAGAACGGTTGCAGGAACTGGGCCTGGCTAGTCTAGTGAAGAGAAGGACCAGGGGAGACAGGATAGCAGTCTTCCAATATTTGAGGGGCTGCCACAGAGAGGAGGGGGTCAAGCTATTCTCCAAAGCACCTGAAGGCCAGATAAGGAATAATGGATGGAAACTGAACAAGGAGAGATTCAACCTGGAAATAAGGAGGAATTTTCTGACAGTGAGAACAATCAACCGCTGGTTGCCTTCAGAAGTTATGGGAGCTTCATCACTGGAACCTTTCAAGAGACTGGACTGCCTTCACTCAGAAATCGTGTAGGGTCTCCTGCTTGGGCGGGGGAGGGGTTTGGACTAGATGACCTACAAGCAGGGGTGAAACGCTCCTGGTTTGGACCGGATCGCCCGATCCGGTAGCGGGTGGTTAGGAGAACCGGTAGCAAAAATCCCTGCCCCCCCACTTTGCCCAGGTGAGCAGCGCAATCATCAGAGGCTTTTTTTGTATTATTTTTAAAAGCATTTTTTTCTACAACCTCTTTGGCCGAAAAAATGCTTTTAAAAGTAAAAAAAAAAAGCCTCTGATGATCACGTGGCTCAGCTGGGATCATCAGAGGCTTTTTTTAAAAAAAGAAAGCCTCTGCTGATCAGGCAAGTCAGCTGGGATCGTCAGAGGCTTTAAAAGCATTTTTTTTTACAACCTCTTCAGCGGAAGAGGTTGTAGAAAAAATGGTTTTAAAAGTAAAAAAAAAAAAATGGCCACTCAGTCATATTACCCCCCACCACCACCAAGCCACGCCTACAGAACCGGCAGTAACAAATTTTACATTTCACCACTGCCTACAAGGTACCTTCCAACTCTGTTAATCTGTTATCTGTTAATCTGATCATTAAGCAAAATGGTCACTAAGTGACTGGGTTTATGATCTTACATTCAGCTTTCCTTAACTTTCAGCTTTCCTTTGCTCTGCCTGTGAAGGTCATAAATGTAAGAATTGGTTGCAAAGTTATTTTTCTGTCACTGTTGTTGCTGCAAACAGTTGCTGTATGAGGCAATTGCTAAAAAAGGAGTACCTGTATTCATTATTACCCTATAACAGATAAGGCCGTATACAGTATGAGATAATACATAATTCTCTCAGGGACGCAGGGTGAGAGTAGAATAAGTGTGACCCCATTTTGCCTCCTGATGGTTTTTCAAGTTGTGTCAGAAAAGCTAGAAATTACAGTAATCCTTGGTGCACGTCCAATTCACATCCTTGGTGAAGTGATCCACCCCATCACAGTACGAATCACAGGGTCTCTAGCAGAGGCTTTAGCCACCTCGCAAGAGGAGATAGGTCCCAAAGTCATAGCGTCGATCAAAAGGACGGGGGCCTCCGGCGTGGGGTTGGCAAGCAGGTCGGGTAGGGGACAGCGGCTGAGGGCGTCCGCGTGGCCCAAAGTCCGTCCGGGTCGATGGACAAGCTGGTATGAGTAGGCCGATAGGAAGATGGCCCATCTGGTCAAGCGTGGGGACAGGGCAGCGGGGGTGGGCTTGTCACCGGCCAAAAGTCCCAGCAAGGGCCGGTGGTCTGTCACAAGTTCGAATTGACGGCCATAGAGATATTCATGGAATTTTTTAACCCCCGCAATTGCAGCCAGAGCCTCTCTGTCCAATTGACTATAGTTGTGCTCTGCGCTGGACAGAGTGCGAGAGTAAAACGCAATGGGCGCCTCTAGGCCGTTCAGCAGTCTATGGCCTAGGACGGCACCAACTCCAAAGGGGGAGGCGTCACAAACCAATACAAGCGGCAGCGCTGAGTTGTATTGAATGAGGAAGCTATCCTCAGATAAGAGTCTCTTTACAGCCTCAAATGCGGCTGCCTCTGCTTTACCCCAAACCCATGGAACATTCTTCCCTAACAGTTTGTGCAAGGGATCTGCGACGGTAGCCTTGTTCTTTAAAAACATAGAATAAAAGTTGAGCAGTCCAAGGATAGCTCTCACTTTGCTTTCGGTGGGGTGGATGCCTGTGTCATCCACCTTGTACCCCAAAAATTCGATAGAGGGGACAGCGATCATGCATTTATTCTTTTTTAGTTTAAGTCCCGCTTCCCTAAATCTGGTTAGGACGTTCCTCACTGTCCCCTAGTTGACATTCATCCTGGGCGCTGATTAAGACATCGTCAAAATAGGGCACCACCCCCGGGAGCCCTTGCAAGAGGCGCTCCATGGTGCTCTGAAATAGGCCAGGTGCGACGCTCACCCCAAACTGGAGCCTGGTGCATATGAATTCACCCCTGTGAGTCACATTTGTTTGCGCCTCTGCCGTAGCGTCGTCAACAGGTAATTGTTGATAAGCCTGTGCTAGGTCTAATTTGGCAAAAAAATTTCCGGGCCCCAGGGAGTGTAGTAGATGATGCACGATCGGCACCGGATAGGCACCCGGCTGCAAAGCCTTGTTGATCGTGCACTTGTAGTCGGCACAAATTCTGATTGAGCCGTCAGATTTAACTGGGGTCACTATGGGGGTTTCCCATTTCGCATGGTCAATGGGGACCAACACCCCTCGTTTAATTAATTTGTCCAGTTCTGCATCGATCTTTGGTTTCAATGCGAAAGGCACCCATCTGGCTTTAAGTCTTATTTGGGCTACGTTGGGGTCTAAGTTTAGGGAGATAGGGGTCCCCAAATACTTGCCCAACGTGTCCCCGAAGACGTCCTGGAACTCGTTCAGGAGGCTGTCCTTCAGTGACAGCTCGGACATTCGGTGGACACCGGTGAAGCCCATGCCAAGGGCTCGGAACCACCCCATGCCCAGAAGGCTGGGCAGCTGCTTTGTGACGATGGTTAGCGGCAGGTCTTTTTCGAAGTCTCTGTAGGTGACTCGGAACGTGCCTACTCCTTCGAGGGGGACCCGGTTCCCCTGGTAGTCTAGGATGCGCAGTCTTTGTTTGGATAGCTGGTCCTTCCGGAATGACGGCAGGATGGTCTTCAGGGTCGCCCACGACATTATGGAGAGAGCTGATCCGGTGTCGATCTCCATCGTGCATGGTTTGCCGTTGATCTCGACCACCGTGCTGACTTTGTCTTCGATTGCCGTGCTGGCCTAGTAGATGTGTATGCTGTGGCCATCTCGCGGTTCAATTTCGCGCTGTTTTCTAGCGCCGCCTTCTCTCATTGGATACTTGTGGCGCGTTGATTCTGGTTGGCTGCAGCGCTCACGTGGTTGGTGTTTTCTGGGCAGAATGGCTCTACAGACGCGCGCCAAGTGCCCTTTTTTCTCGCAACGCCTGCAAATAGCCTCTCTGTATTTGCAGGACAGTCTATCGTGATGCCCGCCACAGCTGGGGCAGTTACGCCGGGGGCTGCCTGCGTCTTTCCTTTGGTGCTCTGTGCAGAAGACGTCCTCATCAGACTCGGACTCCGAGCTGGATCCGGCGTCTTCCCTGTGCACTGGTGTAGACTTGGGACTGTCCTTGCTGGTCAGCGGACGTTGCAGCGTTTCTGCGGCTTTTGTGGAGGCTTCATGAGCCCTGGCCTCATCTAGGGCTCCAGCAAGCGTTACATCAGGCTTGGCGAGTAGTCGCCTTTGCAGTCTTATATCTCGAACGCCACAGATTAGCTGCTCAAGCAGCGCATCGTCCAAGTCTCTATAGTCGCAATGTGTTGCGGCTTTACGCAGGCTCGCCATGTAAGCGCTGACCGGTTCTCCCTCTCATTGCACGCGCTGTCTGAGTTGGTATCGTTGCACGAACTTGGAGGGCACAGGAGCTTAGTGAGCCCGGAGAGTTGCCATCAGGGTGTCCCAGGAAACGGTCTGGACCGGCGTTGGCTCACAAAGTGACTCCGCCATCTCGAACATGTCCAGTCCGCAGTCGCTTAGAAAGAGGGCTCTCTTTCGATTAGCGGAGAGTCCCTGCATGTCGCTGGCTTCGAGCGAGCATTCGAACCTCGTTAGGTACGAGACCCATTTTTCACGGGCCGGATCAAAAGGCTTGGGCGGAACATAGGCAGACATGTTCGGTATGCCTCCTGTAGTTCGCCTCGTCGCCTAGCTGAAGCTCGTAGTCTCACTGGTTTGCTTCTTGTGGCCTCAATCCCACCTTCGTCGCCAATGAAGTGGTTCGGGAATAACGAGAGGCACAAGCAAGCAAGTGACAACAGCTCTTTAATATACAGTGAGACTTCAGCAAAAACTCTGAGGCTGCAGCCCTCCTTATATACAATCCTGGAGAGGCTGTCAGCCAATCAGCAACTTAGGCAGGTTTGAAACTCCCGCTGAAATGTATCAATACATAACACTTGGGAAACCAGATAATAAATTTTATACCCTGAGCTTCTACTAGTTGACTCCTATAGTTCTAAACCTCACTTCACACCCTCTCTCCCATGCCAAGGATCTTAAAACAAATCCTTTTCTCCCTGAACATGTCTTCTGAGACATATTTAACTCACTAAATCTATTTGCTCAAGGGAGCAGCTTGGGCCTTTGTACTTTGTGGTTTGTATAACACCAGGTCGTTGCAGTAGATGGGCACGGAGGCTTACAGAAAGAGTTCCTGGGGACTCTTATTCTCCAGCCAGCAGAACTGGGAGTTGAAGTCCCAATTCTGAATTGAATTCTGGGAGTTGAAGTCCACAAGTCTTAAAGCTGCCAAGTTTGAGGACCCCTGGGCTAGACAATGAAGACCATGATCATGGCATCCGGCCCTCTCAATTCATGGCAAATAGATGGGGAAGAAATGGAGGTAGTGGCAGATTTTATTTTCCTGGGCTCCAAGATCACCGCACATGGGGACTGCAGCCAAGAAATTAAAAGACGCTTGCTCTGGGGAGGAAAGCTGTGGGAAATCTAGACAGCATTCTAAAAAGCAGAGACATCACCCTGCCAACTAAAGTGCGTACAGTCAAGGCTATGGTTTTCCCAGTTGCAATGTTCAGCTGTGAAAGTGGGACCATAAGAAAGGCTTAGCACCAAAGCATTGAGGCCTTTGAACTCTGGTGCTGGAGAAGAACTCCTGCGAGTCCCTTGGACTGCAAGGCGATCCAACCGGTCAGTCCTACAGGAGATCACCCTGACTGCTCTTTAGAAGGCCAGATCCTGAAGAGGAAACTCAGATGCTTTGGCCACCTAATGAGAAGGAAGGACTCCCTGGAAAAGAGCCTAATACTGGAAACAATGGAGGGCAAAAGAAGACGGGGACGGCAGAGAACGAGGTGGTTGGATGGAGTCACTGAAGCAGTAGGTGTGAGCTTAAATGGACTCCAGAGGATGGTAGAGGACAGGAAGGCCTGGAGGAACGTTGTCCATGGGGTCGTGATGAGTTGGACACGACTTTGCGACTAACAACAAGACAATGAAGAAGGAAATATGAAGACATGTAAACAGTTGCAGGCTCTACTCTAAGAGATGGGCCTTTAAAGGAAACAAATGCAACCATACGAGAAGTGTCTCCCTTTGGACCAGGGACAAAAAGAAGAAGAAAGGATTAAAAAATAAAAAACCAGGACAATCCCACCAACATCCTCTCGCCAGTTGGACGGAAGTTGAAAAGAACTTGCAGTGAAATCAACAGCGTTTAGTGTCTGAATCTCCTATCCCAAAACAAACAGATAGATGGTTTAAAAATTAAAATAAGGGACTTAAAAAGAATAAATTGCTCCTTGCTTGGCAGAAATGAAAGGGGGGAAGCTCCATTTATCTACCTTTGAACTGGCTTCCCATTACTAACTTCATGCTGCCCATCCAACAACGGAAGGTTTTGATTCCAACAAGGAAGACACAGCACAGGCTAGCAAACAAAAGACTTGAGATGTCCATCCAGGTGCATGGATTTGGGTGCCAAGGAAAACCTCTCCAGATGTTTCTATCTCCATGAAAGCCCCCACCCCTCTTACTTTCCGGTCAGCACATCAGTAGCAAACCAGAATTCCTCCTCTGGAAGGGACACGGTGGGGTCAATTCATGGGAAGAGGGAAGCTCAAACTGGGTGGACAACTTCAAGATCTGCTGTGGCTCTTTCTGGTGTGGAGTAGAGAAGGTTCATTCCGTTCCCCAACCCATCCAGAGCCGCAGAAGAGCTGGGTCTCCCCAGGCTTGGATCTCTTTCCGTGAGCAGAGTGGGTGGCAGAGTCTAGCCAAAGGGAGAGGAAGTTTGGAGAAAGTGATCCAAGATAAGCCTGCAAAAGGATTGACAGGAGGATCTAAGGAGCAGGAGAGCCAAGGTAAACAGAGACATCATGAGCAAAAACAGTAGACTTGTGGCTTAAAAACAAAAATGAAAAGCAGCTCGTGCACCGTGACCGCTAACCAGAAGGAAGATTTCTAGAACAGGGGTCTCCAACCTTGGCCACTTTGAGACTTGTGGACTTCAACTCCCAGAGTTCCTCTGGGAGCTTTGCTGGCTGAGGAACTCTGGGAATTGAAGTCCACAAGTCTTAAAGTGGCCAAGGTTGGAGACCCCTGTTCTAGAATAGATAGTCCTCGACTTACAACAGTTTGTTTAGTGACCATTCCAAGTTACAACGGCACTGAAAAAAGTGACTTATGACCATTTTTCACACGACTGTTGCAGCATTCCCATGGTCCCATGATCAAAATTCATATGCTTGACAACGGAATCATACTTATGACGGTTGCAGGGTCCCTTTTGCGACCTCCTAACAAGGAAAGTCACTGGGGAAGCCAGATTCATATAACAACCTTGTCAACTGCAGTAATTCACTTAACAACCATGGCAAGAAAGGTCATAAAATGGGACAAAACTCATTCAACAAATGTCTCGCTTAACAACAGAAATTTTGGGCTCAATTGTGGTTGTAAGTCAAGGACTATCTGTACTGCATCTTCACAGTTTTCTCTCTAAAAGCTACTTCTTCTCCACTCCAGGTGCCACTAATAAAACAAGGTAATCTTGGCCAATTCACCTTTCTCTGTTATGGCCTCTACTGCACCTTAATAAGTAATTTTATTAAATATTACAATTTACAACAAGGAAAAAAAAATTTTTTTAAAAAACGGCAGTGATTACCTGTGGCAAGAAAGGTCATAAAATGGCCCCAAAATTCACTCAACAAATGTCTCGCATAACAACAGAAATTCTGGGCTCAATTGTGGCCGTAAGTCGAGAACCACCTGTATATGCAACCTAGCTGCCAAGTGCCAGAATTGCAGTCATGTTGGTGATTAGGCCAATTGTTAACTGGACTGGACTTTTTTCAGCACTATTGTAACTTTGATCGGTCATTAAATGAATAATCAGTCTTACGTCGAGGACCCTGCTGGACTAAACCTCACTTAACTTTTCAAGACCAGCTTGAGAGCTGCCACCTCGCGGGATGAGTCTTTCTAGAGTCACTGAGGCACTTTGGGACTTCAAAACATGTCCTGGGAAAAGGAAACCTTTTATTTCATGTGGTCAGCATGGGTCAAGCTTCACTCAAAGGTCTTTACTTTCCTAAACTTCAATTTCAAGAATCAGGCACACCTGGCTCAAGAGGATTCGTCAGAAGGGCTTTCAAAGAAAACAAACATGGGAATTTCCAGCTATTGTGGAAGATAAAAGTCAAATTATTTCTCCCTAGAACCTACCCACCCACCCACAGGTCCAACTTCCACTGGAGTTTACAATCAGGATGGGGGGAGGGGGAAACTGTATTAATAGTCATCCCAAAGTCCCATTTGCATCATCCACAACCATCTCTCTAAGCAACTGTCATTGCCGTGTAAACACAACAATAATGACACAGTCTTAACCCCTTGCCGGGAATTTAAATTATTTTTAAAAACGAACACCGAATATAACCACAACCAAATAATCTCAGGAACAGGATCCTTTCACACAGCTCTTTCCCATATTGTGCTATCACTAAAATGAAGATAAATGGAGAGTGGGGTAAAAGAGAAATTTCTCTTCCTTGTCTTATCATCACCCTTGATCAAACTGCCATGAACTCTTGCTCATTAAAGCTACCAGTTGCCATAAGTTACCTGGTCTAACCCTGACTCCGTCCACTTTGCACAAACAGAGCAGGAGAGCGGTTACCCCAAGTAACCTTAGCCTAACAATCCGGTCTCAAATATCCAAAGCAATTTCTAAAAAAAAAAAAAAACCCCCCAAAAAAAACCACAGTGCTAGAGTGAACCGTGTGCATGAAAGGAGCTGCTTTTCAAAAGATGTCACGCGAGAAAGAAGGTTGCAAGCAACACACTCGGCTCCGTTTGGGAGAGCAAGTGTGCACAGCAGTCAGTCAAGGGAGTGTAACACTCTCTGTTCATAAGCTGCTCCCTCCACGGAAGAGTTTGACGCGCCTATCAGTTCTATGGAAGATGTGACTCACTCAGGGCATTTCACTTCCCCATCCAGGAGAACAGCCGATGCGTTCACATTTATAAAATGGTTTTTGCAACGCAGAAGGGCGTTTCTTGATTTCCTATGTAATAAACATCCTCATTTTTATAGGAAGACGTATCTGAGAAATGCAGCAAACCCTCCGACATTCCAAGCTGTAGCTTGAAAATCCTCAAATCCTGCATTACATCACAACTTTGAATTCTTTTGCACGTTGCTAAGACCTTTTCGCTGAAAACCACCCACTGCCCCCTTTTTCTAGGAAAGCAACCCCTCTTCTTTTCTTAGCTGTGTTCTCCTTCCAATTCTTTCGAAGGTTCTTTAGAACCAGATCAGACAATTGGCCCAAGCCAGTAAGCCAACAGGAATTTTGGCACCACAAAATTTCCTCCGCAGTGGGTTTAGTCAGTCACGAAGTTTTACTGGATTTACTGAAAGGCAAACTGCTCAGAATATTCCTAGGCTGCTCACTGGTGTTGAGACGTTTACCATAAATGCAACTGGTGGAGAGAATAGAAGCTTCCCTGGAAATAGAAATGTCTCAAAAGAGTTGCTGGACAAAGAGCCAATGGGGAGTAGTGGGGAAGGTGTTGGAAGAGGGGCAGGGGTGGGCTTCAAAAATTTTAGCAAGGGGTTCTCTGCCCAGTTGCTGGGTTGGCGTGGCCATGGTGGGTGTGGCCTAGTCAGCCTCCTGCACCATGGTGTGGGGCGTTTTTGCCCTCCCTGGGCTCTGGAGGCTTTCCTTGAGCCTCCGGGAGGATGAAAACAGCCTCCCCAGGCTCTGGAGGCCCTCTGGAGGCCCAAACTTCCGGTAGGCCTGTTTTTCGCCCTTCCTGAGCCTCCGTGCACACCCTGTACTTACCTGCATCCAAAATGGGTTGGGTGGAGACTCCTGGGAGGGGCGGGGTGGGGCGGGGCCAGCCAGGAGTGGGATTTGGGAGTTCTCCAAACTGCACAGAATCTTAGCTAGCGGTTCCCCCAAACCCCTGCGAACCCTCAGCAGCCCACCCCTGAAGAGGGGAGATCTGGATTCAAGTCCTGTCCAAAGGTGCTTTTTTTCAAAAGGCAACTGGATTTTGTTTCTCCTAGAAGACGTTTCATCCAAGAAGCTTCTTCATTTCTTCAGTCAGAACTGAAGAAGCTTCTTGGATGAGATGCAAAATGTCTTCAAGGAAAAATAAAATCCAGTTGCCTTTTGAAAAAGCACTTTTGAGACAACCATGACCTGGATGACTGAGAATCTCCATAGACATTCAAGTCCTTCCTTGACCACAGAACCTCTAGGTATGAGTTCGAGTCAAATATTCGCTCTCATCCCATATATACATTATACAAATATATTTAAATGTTAGTATATTTATAATATAAATATTATACAAATACAATGTCACCTATGCAAGCCAGCAACTCTCAGTCCACCTTTTTAAAAAAATAAAAAAGCAGTGCTAGATAGTCTACCTCCTGAACAAAAAGCCAGGATAAAATTAAGAAACATATAAGTTCTATTTTGTTCTATCATTCGGATTTACTCAAAGGACTTCTAGAGCAAATTTCCTGCTAGGGTGAAAAGTTTCAGGACACCTTCCTGAGATCGCTCTCCCCATCTTCTTTGCTTCTCAAGAGATGGTCTCAGAAGAAATGTCCAAGAGCTTTGCCCTTTGAGAAGGGCAAGCTTTGAGAAATTAATTGGAGAATCTCTCCTTCTCCTGGGGGGGAAAAACTCATTTAAATGGCTTGCCCATATTCTCAGCTCACAGATTTGGGCAAGGGAGAGTCTGGGCAGCCACCATAACAGCCTGATGGACTTTGTGTTTCTTCTTCTGGCTTTTAGTCAGAGGAAGAAGAGGTCCAAGGAGAGAATTTCAAAGGCCTTTATACCCAGGTTCAGATGGAAACTGTTGCTTTGCAACCTATCAGCTTCCTATTTCAGGTTTTTGGGGGTTTTTTTCAATTGTGTCTGATTCCCAAGGAATGCCTGGACAAGTCCCTGCAGTTTCCTTGGCAAGATTTTTCAGAAATGGTTTGCCATTGCGTCTTTCCTAAGGCTGAGAGAAAGTGACTGGCCCAAGGCAGGGGTGAAATTCAATGTTAAATGCAGCAGAGAGAATGCTAACTTTTCTCCCTCCATTCAGAACGGAGTTGCTGCTCCCTTTATGGTTCTCTCCTGGCCCACTCCCTCCTGGGGACTACCTTAAAGGGACAGACTGCAGCATCTCCGTTCTGAATGGAGGGAGAAAAGTTAGCATTCTCTCTGCTGCATTTAACATTGAATTCTGTGGAATATCACGTGGGCGGATTAGGTGAGTGGCGACCGGCCGGGCGTGGGTGGGGCCGAGGATGATTACTACCAGTTCAGCGAACTGACGCCCAAAATCCCTGGCGGTTCGCCTGAACCGGTCCTAACCGGTAGGATTTAACCCCTGGCCCAAGGTCACCAACTGGCTTCATGCCCAACCTTCTATTTCTACCTTGGTGGGTAGAAACACTACACGTTTAACCACTACACCAAACTGGCTCTTCCACTTAAATTCAAACTAAATCTAAAACAATTAAAGGTAGGAAGGGAAACGGGGACATCACATCAGAGAAATTTGCCAACTCTCCAGAATCTGTGGTGACCCA
The DNA here is from genome assembly GCA_022577455.1 of Arizona elegans. NCBI lineage: Eukaryota > Metazoa > Chordata > Lepidosauria > Squamata > Colubridae > Arizona > Arizona elegans. The sequence goes on along the minus strand of JAKOOJ010000022.1, from coordinate 4,813,323 downwards.
GTGGTTAGAATGCAGCATTGCAGGCTGAGTCTGCCCACAATCTGGAGTTCGATCCTGACCGGCTCAAGGTTGACTCATCCATCCTTCCAAGGTCGGTAAAATGAGGACCCAGATTGTTGGGGGACAAGAGGCTGACTCTGTAAACCCCCTGGAGAGGGCTATAAAGCACAAAGGGGAGGTATATGAGTCTGTTAAGGCTACTGCTATTCTAAAGCAGAAAAATAAGAAACAAGAGGGCTTACCAGATCTGTCCCACGTTAATTAAGGAGAGGTAGATGATCCACACAGCAGCCATGAGAATCATGTTGGCACATCCAGTGACCAGGACAAATGCCGAGATGGCCAAACCAATGAGAGCGAAGGCATCAAGGATGCTGTCCATGCTGGACCAATCCAAGAACCAGATCAGAGTTGGGGCATAGCTTAAGGTCTCCATGTTTATTCTGCCCTTGAAATGGCGCTTCACACTCTCCAAGTACAGCTTGCATGGCAGAAGCCCTCGATCACCAATAAGGGCTTTGTTTTGATGGTAGGCAACCAGAAAGGCAACAGCTGGAAGGAATAACAACAATAGTTGAGGAGGAATCCAAAAAATTAACAAGCTACATTTGAACAGTAGAACCTCTGTAGGAATTGAACAACATAGAATAACAGAGTTGAAAGGAACCTTGTAGGTCATCCAATTCCGTCTTAGTCTTAGTCTTAGTCTTAGTAATCCTAGTCCTAGTCCTAGTCCTAGTCCTAGTCCTAGTCCTACTGTGATTGTATCAACGACACAGCTGGCTCAAGTTGGAAACCAAATGTCTGTCTCCTCTCTGGAATTGTGACCCCTGAAACAAACACATCTGTCTTGTATAGGCTTGGTTTCAATCACCAGCTCCATCCAAACATCAATGCCTGCAGACAGGCACTCAAGGGAGCCACACTGTAAGGATGTCAATGGAGAAAAAGATCTGGCTGCCATCAACATATTAGCAGCATCTTACTCCAGGTCTGAAAATTTGCCCCAACAATTCCATACAGATATTGAGAAATACCAAAGATGCAATAGACTTGTGGAGGATGCCACCAAAAAGCTCCCATTTTGAGAAGCAACAGAAGCCAATCATCTCCAACAGAAATCCATCAGAAACCTACCTGAGAGACAAGGATAAAGCAAATTCCTCCTATTATTGGATGGAGATCATAGTTTGTGGCCTCAAAAAGTGTTGAGAAGTCAAGAAGTCATGCTTTCTTTGCTGAACCCCACCAAAGATCAAGTCAACTTTGCATCCAGTATGAAATTAATCAAGATTATGGATTGCTTAGGGGTAAGGGTACAAATTTCATGCCTTGGTAAATGGTAATTTTTGAACCCATATCCAGCTTTACAATCCTGCCTTTACCTTTAAATTATCTTGACTGAAAGCAGGAAATGCAGGAATGTCTTCCGAGCAGGTAACTTTTTGGGACTTTCTGAAATCTTCAATTCTCTATTTCATTTATCGTTACAACGTACTACTTACCGATCTTGTTTGGATTATCAGATAAAATGACATTTTATTTAACCATGGTTATTGAAAAAAATCATAATTGTTCACAGAACATGCAAAGCCATCAACTGTAGTTTGCAAAACACAACAGGTGAGGTCCTGTAACCCAGGGGTGAAATGCTCCCGGTTCAGACCGGATCGCCTGATCCAGTAGTGATGGAGGCGGGTGGTTCAGAGAACCGGTAGCAAAAATCCCTGTGCCCCACCCCATGCCCAGCTGAGCTGTGCAATCATAAGAAGCTTTTTTTTCACTTTTAAAAGCGTTTTTTCTGCAACCTCTTCAGCTGAAAAAATGCTTTTAAAAGTTTTTTAAAAAGCCTCTGATGATCGTGCGGCTCAGCTGGGATCATCAGAGGCTTTTAAAAACATGTTTTTCTGCAACCTCTTCGGCTGAAGAGGTTGTAGAAAAAATGCTTTTAAAAGTAAAAAAAAAAAGTTAGCCACGCCCACCCAATCACATTACCACCACCACCAAGCCACGCCCACAGAACCGGTAGTAACAAATTTTACATTTCACCACTGCTGTAACCTAAATCAAATCTAAATCATGGCTTAGCATAATGTGTGAATCTGACCCAAAACCAAGGCATTGGTCTTATCTTTAAGTCTAGTTATAGTTTGGGCCCCATCTACCTGAGAGGATGAACCTCCCATGACAAAAATCAAGAGAAAGGCAAGCATGTGGTTCATTCAGGTGTGACTCTGTATTGTGGCAATCCAACCATGATATAGGTACAGTATTTACTTTTATTGTTTATAAAAAAAAATTAAACCACCCAGTTGCCCAAGCTCTTGAGACGGTTTACAATCAAACACTCTAAAAGATATCATTTGAGTAAAAACTTATATAAGTAAAATAAAATAAAATAAAATGAAAAATGAAAACACCATATAAACTAGCAGCAGCAAGAGAGACTTTCAAAATCTATGATGACACCAATTAAAGACAATTAAAAAGCTTGTTTAAAAACCTGGGAATGCAGTGCTAAAATGATGCGAATATGGGGGCCACATGAGCCTCTGGCAAAGACATTTCATATGTGGGGTGCCACCATATAAAAAGTTTTCTCTTTGTCCACCTCACCTCCTTAATGGGGAAGTCCCCATTAGATAAGGCCCAGGTGAGAATATACAGATGAGAAGAGCACTTGATGTATGTAAATCATAGATTGGATTTTATTATGCAGTCCAATCTGTAGATTGCCAAGACTTTTAGAATTGCTTTGTCCTTGCCTTCTTAGGGCTGAAGGAGAGGGACTGGCCCAAGGTCATCTAGCTCAGCGATCACCAACTGGTGGTCCGTGGACCACTGGTGGTCTGCGAGAACATTTTGGCGGCCCGCAGAAAAATTATTTGCATTTTTTATATCGCACTAAATCAGGGGTCCTTAAACAACAGCCCCTGGGCCGGATACGCGCAATTAACTTTTTTTTGTTGCTGCAGAGAATCTCCCCCTTCAGGGTCTTTTTGTGCGGGTCGGAGGGGGGCAGAAATTCCAACTTGGGGTCTGCTTCGGCCTCCTGGTGTGGGGCTTTGGGCGAAGGCTGGAGGGAAGCGCCACTGATGGCGAAGAGCTGAAGGGCCTCGTTCCAGTGGGACTGCATCATGGCCTGGAACTGGCTGACCATCTCAGCCCGCTGAGCCTCCAGGCGCCGGTACCTGGCCTTGCACTCCCGCAGGTCTTCCCTCTGCTTGGAAAGCCCATGCTCGTAGTCCTCAGTGAGGTGCTTCGGCTGCGCTTCCTTCTGGGTCAGATCCAATTTGAACTGAGCTGTTTTGCCAACTCTTTCTCATGGTGGCTGCTTAGCTCCAGCAACTGCTTCCTGTTGGGGCTCTAAGGAGCCCGGGTGGGGAGACAAGGAGTGGCTGGGAGGGGAGGGGTGAGTAGAGTCTGGCAAGGCACCCCTTGATATGAGTGACATCGAGTTGGCCACACCCACCCGGTCATATGGCCACCTAGCCACACCCACCCAACCAGTCATTAGGCAGATCATATTAGTGGTCTGCGGGATTTAAAATTATGAATTTAGTGGTCCCTGAGGTCCAAAAAGTTGGTGAACCCTGATCTAGCTGGCTTCCAAGTCTAACTAAAGACTAGAATTCACAACTTTCCAACTTCTAGCCTGGTACCTTAACCACTACACCAAACTGACTCTTACAGTCCCATATCAGTATGCTCATAATCAATCCAATAGTTGTACCATTTGCTTTAGGTGATCAATTACGTTGTTAACCAGGTTACCCTTTTAAACAGACCCAATACATACAGATTCAGATACACACATATGTATACATATGTAGATAGATAGATAGATAGATAGATAGATAGATAGATAGATAGATAGACAGACAGACAGACAGACAGACAGACAGACAGACAGACAGATAGATAGATAGATAGATAGATAGATAGATAAAAGCTATAGGAAATCATATAAAGAGTGACCATATACAATCACACACTTGAATTAATATTCTCTCCCTCAAAGTTTGGAAGAAGGGTTGCCTGAATGCATCAGTTAAAATATTCTGCCTGCATAAATAAGAAACTGTCATCAAAAGCAGGGATAAATAACAAAAGAGGCTGCATGAAAGCTCTGAACTCAGCTTTTGTGGCCTCTCAAATATCTCAGGGCTAGGTTTACTGGCACCCAATGAGAAATCAAACTGTGGTTACTTGCAGGTTTTTTTTAATGGAGAACAACTAAAAACATACCCCCATCAGCAGCCAATAAGCCTTGGAGAAGAAATGAGACATCTGTAATCTGTTCATATTAGAAACGTCATCACTTGTCCATGTGGAACCTTTGGCCATCCCATCATAAGGTATCCGACTGAACCCAGAACCTTCCTTCATTTCAATTCCTTCAAAATCATCTTGTTTAAAAATAAAAATTCACTTCCTTGGTATGGCAGAGGAGGGTCATGTCTTCCACAACCTAATTAACTTTGATTAACATGGCAATTTGCTAAGGAGATTTTCTTGCAAGTGGCAATCAAAACCTACCTCAAAATTGCTGCCCTACCGTCTAAACTGCTCATCAGCTGCAAAAATGTCCAAATTAGACCCCAGGCTTAAGTGCAAACATAAACAAGAGAAGAGCAAATTAGGGAAAAATACACATTGCCAAAATGGGTAAGGGAAAGAAAAAAAGAGTGCACTGTATTTACATGCAGGTTACACAAAAGAAACTTCAATGCTGACACCAAGTCTTTCTTCCAAAATAACAAGAAGCAACCTCGGGAATAAATAAAATATTGAGGTAAAAAGGTGGAAGGCAGATCGTGTGCCTCTTAACAAGATCTAATCGGATAAATGAGATCTAAGAGGATAAAAGCTTCATCCAAATTGATCTCGCCTTCCTCCAAATCTAAGGGCAGATAGCAGTCATGACAATATTTTTAGTGAGGTAAAAAAATTAGCCGAAAGTCCTCTGTTTTTCATTCAAAGGGCACAATTCTTTCCATCAGCCCATTGGTGGAATTAATTCCTTCAAACAACTGATATGGCGCCCAACTTAAACATTGCAACTCCAGCATTTGGGGGAGCTGCCGAAGTACAGAAGCTTAAAATATCCACATTACAATCCAAAACATTACTGGGCAACCAGGAACTCATTTTCATATTCCTCCTCTGCAGAAGGGAATTACAATTATCCAGGGCCCAGGGCCTGAGGAAAAAGCCAAGTTTTCATAGATCTTCCGAAGGCCAACTGGATTGGGACTTGCCATATCTTAGGGCAGGGGTCAGCAACCTGCAGCTCTGGAGCTGCATGTGGCTCTTTCATCCCTCTGCTGCGGCTCCCTGTCACTCAAAATATGCATCACAATTGCCGATGTATGACACCTGCCGGCACACGGTTTATTGAGCTTTTCAACCTCCGTTAGGCCAACCATGGTTAAATCCAAGAAAAGAAAAGTTTCAGAAGAAAACAGAACATTTAATTCAACTACATATGCTAGTTTTGTGGCCGCTCAAAAAATAGTCAGGCACAGGTAGGGTTTCGTGGCTCCCAGTGTTTTCTTTTAGGTGGGAAACTGGTCCAAATGGCTCCTTCAGTATTTAAGGTTGCAGACCCCTGTCTTAGGGGAAGAGATCATTCCAGAAAGCAGGGGCCACCACAGAGGAGGCCTGCATCCTGGGTCCCATGAGATGGCATTGTTTCAGGGAAAAGACCTGAAGGATGTGAATAAAAATCGATGATATTTTTTTTAAAAAGTCAGATTATTTTTATTTAAATCAGACTTTTTATTTTTATCAAATTTATTTTAATAAAATGCTTTTGGAGTAAAAATCTTTCTAAAGATAGTTTTCTGCTTTAAAATACAGATAAGCCACGCCCCCGTCCCCCCCACAGGCCCCGTTTTGGCTTCCAGATTAGTGCAGGCTTTACAGGCCCAAAATGGGGCATGGGGGGGGTACACATGTACCAACCCCCAAAATACAATGTGAGCACCCCCCCATGCATGCGCCCTGCATGCGTCCCCCACATACACCCCACCCCCCACGCATGCACAGCAGAGACCTGAAGACCAGCTGGCTGATGGGAGGCATGCGTGCATGCACAGTGGAGCTGGGCTGTAGCAATAACTGGCATGCCACACGACATGGCTCTGCGTGCCACTTCGGGTGCCCGTGCCATAGGTTCGCAATCCCTGCCCTATACTCTTCAGTTCTTTCTTTATTTCCTGGTGAAACTGTCTTCCCAACCTGACACTTCCCTCCTGGTTCATGTTTCTCTGGGCAGGGGGACTTCAGGAGAAAGAGCCTCGCCCCTCTTAAGCCTTGACATTCTCCCAATGAGCACTGCACGTAGTTCTCAACTTACAACACCTTGTTTAGTGACTGCTCACAGCTACAACAGCCCTGAAAAAAATGACTTGGTATGACCGTTTTCCACACTTACGATTCACATGATTAAAATTCAGATGCTTGGAAACTGGTTCGTATTTCTGACGGCTGCTGCGCCCCAGGGACATGCGATCCCCTTTTGCGACCTTCTGACAAAGCAAAATCAATGGGGAAACCAAATTCACTTAACAACCAGGTCGCTTGCTCAACAACTTGCAGCGATTCACTTAACAACTATGGCAAGGAAAATCATAAAATGGGGCAAAAGTCGCTTAACAAATGTCTCACTTAGCAACATAAGTTTTGGGCTCAACTGTGGTCGTAAGTCGAGGGCTACCTGAAAATTCCAGGACGCTCTGATGGGCAGGCTTGGACCTGTCCCCACTCTGGTGCTTCCTACCCCAGCTTCAACCTGTCAGGGGAGACGGAGGAAAGGATCACATTCTCCATGCTCCGTAAAGATTCAACGACGCGAAATGCAAAACGTTCCTGCCACACACTCCTTCCCTCTCTGCTCTTTTTTAAAACATAAAATGGGGGGGGGAAAAACCATCTTAACTTACATTCGAAGATCAAACCACTGGGAGAAAAAAAAAACCAAGAGTCAACAATGCTTGCCGTGAAAACCAAATCATATTTTAGACACACACAGAGAGAAAAATGCCTTCAGGTTCAAATTGACTGCACCACAAATCTGATTGGAAGAAAAAAGTTATTTCAGGCCACAAAACGAAGCTTATTTAAAAGGCAAGAAAGAATATAAAGTTTCCATCACCCGAATAAATCCATGCAGGGTTTTCCATCTCTGGGAAAGTTTCAATGTTACACCTGCAGGAAACGTAGCTGTGAAACCATTACTGGTAGTCCTCAACTTACAATAGTTTGTTTAATGACTGTTCAAAGTTATAACGGCACTGAAAAAAGTGACTTATGACCATTTTCACACTTATGACCATTGCAGCATCCCTGGGGTCGTGTGATCAAAATTCAGATGCTTGGCAACTGACTCATGTTTATGACGGTTGCCATGTCCCGAGGTCATGTTTGCAAACCTCTGACAAGCAAAGGCAATGGGGAAGCCAAATTCACTTAACAACCATGTTAACTAACTTAACAATTGCAGGGATTCAATTGTGACAAGAAATGTCATGACTCACTTAACAAATATTTCACGCACTGTAAATTTTGGGCTCAGTTGAGATCCTAACTCCAGGACTACCTGTATTTCTTTCAGTGGGTGTTAACTGCATTTCCTTCCAGGACCACCTGTGGGCTCCTACAGAGACAATCTCTGAGCCACAGGTAGAAAAATTTCTGGTACTAACAACATGATCCTGTTTTCAGCATTCCTCTAAAAGGCACAGGACACCCGTCCAGTGATTAAATTTCAAATTTCAAATCTGTATTGTCAGCGCACAACATATGTACAATGAGATTGGTTGAGCTCCCTCAGTGCACACTCCCAATGCAGTGGTGGGTTGCCCCCGGTTCGCACCGTTTCTATAGAACCGATAGTAAAACCAGCGGGAGGCCCTGCCCACCGACCCCGACGTCACCAAAACTCTTCTGCACATGCGCAGAAGAGCACGCGAAGACAGTGAAGACAGAAAATCCCTAACCCAATAAATCATATTAACAAAAAAAAAAATTGTTTCCCATTTTTATCCCAAGAATCACACACACACACACACACACATATGGCAATTTGCAATAGCTGACAGGTGCAATAGCTGACAGGCTAACATCACCCCCCACTGATAAGCAAGCTAGGAGGGAGGAAACAGTAGGAATCAAGCTTCCATCATCCAGCAGGACGACAGCAAAAACAACACAGCTGATTACAAGAGGGAGATTGCTGGAACAGCCTATTACACGGGCAAGGGCTAAATTGATTAATGGCATATAAAGGCAGAGATCTCTGTAATGGTAGTTTAATACTCTGACGATGTCAGCAGATAGCTGACGAAAGCTTAGTTAAATAAAATTTTAATTCTTTTAAAATTTTAAAATCTTAAGTTCCAGAGTTCGCAGTATGTCTGTTTCTTTTTTTACTAATATACCTGGAACTTGTATTTTTATAATAGTTTGTAATATATATATTATATAGATATATATACCCAGCGACAACACATCACACATGCCATTTTAATGGGCTCCATCCCACTCTGGGTTCCCCAGGCCTGCTGGCAGAACAATGTTTTCAGTGCCTTCCGGAAGAGTATTAGAGTGGGGGGCCATTCTAATCTCTGGGGAAATGATGTTCCAGAGAGAGGGAGCCACCACAAAGAAGGCCCTTCTTCTGGGTCCCACCAGGTGTTATCTCCCTAGGGGATGAGATCCGCAACATTCCTTGCCTCCCTGCTCAGGTGGGAATACCGGTAAGAGAAGATCCCTCAGATAACCTGGTCCAAAGCCATGAAGGGTGACAACTAGCACCTTGAATTACACCGGTAAGTAAATCAGCAATCAATGCAGCTCCTGCAGGAGAGGTAATACATGTGCACACCGAGGTCTGCACAAAATCATGCGGGCCGCTGCATTTTGCACCAACTGGAGCATGTGCACATGTCTACATCCGTAATGCAATGCGCACGGGAACCCTCCCCTGCCCCTACCCCATGTGCATGCACGCGAGACCCCCCACGCTCCCCACGCAAATGTGCGCATGACCCCCTGCCCTGTTTTGGGCCTAGCAGGCCTCCCTGCAGCCTCCACAGGGGGGCCTGGTAGGCCCAAAACAGGGCAGGGGGAGTGCGGCAACCCCCTCCATGGCCCGTTTTTGGTCCCAGGAGGCTGCAGGGAGGCCTGCTAGGCCCAAAACAGGCCACGGGGGGTGCAGCAGCTCCCTCCGCGGCCTGTTTTTGGTGCCAGGAGGCTCCAAGGAGGCCTACCAGGCCCAAAACAGGGCAGGGGGGGTGGGCAACACCCTCCACGGCCTGTTTTTGGTGCCAGGAGGCTCCAAGGAAGCCTACCAGGCCCAAAACAGGGCAGGGGGGTGCGGCAACCCCCTCCGCAGCCCATTTTTGGTCCCAGGAGGCTCCAGGGAGGCCTGCTAGGGCCAAAAAAGGCCACGGGGGAGCTGTACTCCCCCCGCGTATGCACGCGTGACCCCTCACTCCCTGCACATGCGTGCACATCTCCCGCATGTGCCCCGTCCCCCACATATGCATGGCAGAGACCCAAAAATCAGCTGGCCAGCAGGAGGCACACACACATGCGGGGTGGAGCTAATCTGGGCGACGGCTCGCATGCCCGCAGAGAGGTGGCACGCGTGCCATAGGTTCGCCATCACGGGACTAGGGCATGAATGCAGTTAAGAAAGAGAGACTGGACAAAACAGTTTAAGATGCTTAAATCATCTTAAATGATTACAAAAGTAACTTATTGGGGTCAACAGCCATAGGAATTTCCACACTAAAGTGACACAAAATGGGGAAAAAATGCAACATATTCAGACATAGAACATAATAACCAACTAAAATAATCCACTTAGCCTGCAGACCACTGTTTACAAGTTTTCATAGCTGAAAACAAACCTAGCTTTTGTTTTTTATAAGATCTTTATATTTGTGGAAAAGAGCAACAGTTACCACTGCGAAGTCTGTAAGCGTATTTTAACAAGTGCCACAAGCCTTAAATCTTTATAAAATTTACACAATGAAAGGGATCCCACTTAAACAAGTCAGGTTATTTTTATTCAGATATTTATTCAGGTTGTCAACTTAACAATCATTCATTTAATCAGCATTTAAAGTTACAATGGTATTGAAAAAAACGTTATTTATGATCGGTCCCTGAACTTATGACCATCACAATGATCCAAACTTGAGTACAGTGATTGGCTTAACGGTAGCAAAAAGGGCCATAAAACTGGGCATGATTCATTTAACTGCCTTGCTTAGTAACATTAATTCTGGCCCTAATTGTCGTATATTAAGGACTCCCTGTACTGTACTATGTTTGGTCACCGTTGTGCTCAATTTGCTGTGTTTCACAACTTTGGCAATTCTCCTGGACTTGCTGGCTGGGGAATTCCAGAAGTTTAAGTCCTCACATCATAAAGCTGGCAAATTTGAAAAACACTGATTTAAAGCGAACAGCACCCAAATGTAGTAAGAGGCTGGGGGTTCATGGCAATACGGTGAAATCTCCACCAGGGTTATTCCCCTGAGCCAAAACTGCGGATAGCTAGATTTGCTGCTAATGCTCAGGGAGCCATCGAGACTCATATATAAGAACATGGATTGCTGCAAGAAAAAAACAACACAGAGCACCTTGTTGGTGCACAAAAGTTGTTGTTAAAAACTGCTACAGTTTTGGCCTCCCAAAAAAGATGCCTTATCATGCCATGCCTGCCAGATGATCATGGCAGAGCTTGGCAGGGTTGCCACTTTGACATTCAAGTGCAATCTGCACTTCCCGGTAGCATGTCTGGATTCAATCCTTATGCTAAGCCATAATTACTGAATGAAGTATAACTGGCTGGTTTGAGGTCACCTGCAACTCTTACATCCTGCAGGGGCTAATCCTGATCAGCCCTTCAAGGCAGACCAGACTGCAACACCCAAGGCATGATGTACTGTATTGTATTGTATTGTATTGTATTGTGTATTGTATTGTATCGTATAGTATTGTATTGTACTGTACTGTATTGTACTGTATTGTATTATTATATTAATTATATTGTATTGTATTGTATTATTATATTATATTCATTATATTACATTATTATATTACATATATTACATACTATATTATTTATATCATATTATTTTATATTATATATTATTTTAAATTACATTATAATTATGTATAGTTAGTAGAGTATGTAGTGTAGGATATTGTAGTATATTATATTGCAGTATATTGTAATATAGTATATCTATACATTATAATACTATAATATACATAATATATATAATATTATTTATTGATTGATTGAAGAATTTTTATGGCTGCCCATTCACTCTCTGGGCAGCTTACAAAAAATAAAAACCCTGAAAAACGCACCACTGGGACAACCATGACCTGGATGATGGAGAATCTCTACAGACTTTTAGATTTAGTCTTCTGAGCTTTCAAATTCGTGCTGGAACCCATCCTCAAGAAACTTCTGTGTGCCTGTCCCAAAGGTGCTTTTTTTCAGGAGGCAACTGGACTTTCTTGTTTTTTCTTTTGAAGACGTTTCGCTCCTAATCCAAGAAGCTTCCTCAACTCTGATAGGATACTGAGGAATAGAAGGATTTATATTCCTTGCAGATAGCTGGTCATTTGGGACAACCATTTGGGACAATCCAGGTCATGGGACATGAGAATCTCTACGGACTTTTAGCTATGCAATTTGGGATGAACACCTTTTGAATGGTGTGGGAGTAGGAATGGATTTTCAGAGGAGAAATTGCAGACTACAGGGACCATTTGCACCACTCAGGTGACCCTGAGGACACAGATAAATCTCCAAATGGCCTCAATGACTCTCTAAAAGGATGCAAATGACCAGCTGTCTGCAAGGAACATAAATCCTTCCGTTCCCCACCATCCTGTCAGAGCTGAAGAAGCTTCTTGGATGAGAAGCGAAACGTCTTCAACAGAAAAAACAAGAAAGTCCAAGAAGAGGTCCTACCTGTCAACGACTTCTTCAGCTTCAACCACAATAATGCACGGGCAAACAATAAATACAAACTTAAGGTAAACTACTTCAAACTCGACTGCAGAAAATACGACTTCAACAAGAGAGTGGTCAATGCTTGGAATGAACTACCTGACTCTGTTGTTACATCCTCAAACCCCCAAAACTTCACCCTTAGTCTACTGTGGACCTCATCCCATTCCTATGAGGTCTGTAATGGGGCGTGCATAACCAGCGTGCCTACCGTCCCTGTCCTAATATCCCCATTTATATGTTTATATGCTATGTTTATACTTATACTTGTTTTCTCATACATGCTTGACAAACGAAAGAAAGAAAGAAAGAAAGAAAGAAAGAAAGAAAGAGGGAGGGAGAAAGAGAAGATAGGAGGAAGAAGGAAGGAAGGGAGGGAGGGAGGGAGAGAGAGAAGATAGGAGGGAGGGAGGGAGGGAGGGAGGCTTAATTTACAAAGATAGGTCCTTCAATTTCATCAAACCCCCCCCCAAAAAAAGAAAGAAAGAAAGAAGGGGGAGGGAGAGAAAGAGAGAGAAGATAGGAGGGATGGGAGAAGGAAGGGAGAGAGCAAGAGAGAAGATAGGAGAGAGAGAGGGAGGAAGAAAGGAAGGAAGGCTTAATTTACAAAGATAGGTCCTTAAATTTCATCAAACCCCAACAATCAAGAAAGAGAGAGAGAGAAGGAGGGGGGAGGAAGGAAGGAAGGAAGAGAGAGGGGGGAGAGAAAGAAAAAGAAAGAAAGAAAGAAAGAAAGAAAGAAAGAAAGAAAGAAAGAAAGAAAGAAAGAAAGAAAGAAAGAAAGAAAGAAAGAAAGAAAGAAAGAAAGAAAAGTCCAATTGCCTGAAAGTCCAAAGCAACTTTGGGACTCCAGTGATGGAGAGCCCCCACAGCTTCTGGCCAATGAGCTGCTGCACCAGGCCTCCCCAGCCAAGTGGGGCGGGGGGGGGGGGGGCTGCCATCCATTCCAAACCCCCATAATCCCCAGCCCACATTGGCACCAATTTAGGAGAGCCAAGAGTGGCCAGACTGAGCCTTCAACCTAAGTGGAGAGGCGTTTCCTCCATCCCGGGAGGGAAGCCATAACGGGGAAAGGGGGGGGGGGGTTTGCAGTTGAGGGGGGGGAGGTTGGGCTGCAAGAGGGGCGCCGGGGAGGGGGGGGGACGGACGGGGGGGGAGGGGCAACCCCTGCCCGCCCCCCACCCACGCCGGGCACTTACAGTAAATGAAGGCGGTGGCGCGCAGCAGCACCAGCCGCGTCAGCCAGAAGGTGCCGGGGCGCAAAGAAGGTGCCGGTGGGGCGCGCGGCTCCCGCGGGTCGGGGGCGTCTCCCGCCGGGCCCCCCCCGCCTCCGCCTCAATTCCCCCGCGCTCGCAGCCATGCCTCCCGGTATGGCCGAGGGGCGCATGCGCGTCGAGGGGAACGGCCACGGAGCGCGCGCTCATTGGCGGAGGCGCGCGCCAGCCGGAGCTGTCGGGCTGGCGAGGGGGGGGGGCGGGGGGAGAAGGAGAGGAGGGGGCGCGCGACGCCCCTGCGCTCCTTTTTTCTCTCTTTCCACTCCACTCCCCCAAACCCCGGTAAGCATTGCTTCGCCCGGGCTTTCCAGGCTCGGTCCACGAGCAGGCGAGCTGCTTCCCCACGCCCGTGTGTGTCTCTTGCAAGGCTCGCTTTGCAACGGGGTTGGGGGGAAGGAGAAGCCCGAGCCGGGCTTCCGGAGGGCGCACGGTGGGAGAGATGGGGAAAGCATACAGTAGTGGCCCAAATTAATCTTAAATTAATAAATAAATTGTTATTTATTAAATTAATAAATTTAATGTATAAAATTAATAAATTTTATAATCAAGGAGAGATTCAACCTGGAAATAATAAGAACATTTCTGACTGTGAGAACAATCAACCCATGGAAGAGAAGTTGCCTTCAGAAGTTGTGGGAGCTTCATCCCTGGAGGCTTTCAAGAAGAGACTGGACTGCCCTCTGTCAGAAATGGTGTAGGGTCTCCTGCTTGGGTGGGGAATTGGACTAGATGACCTACAAGGTCCCTTCCAACTCTGTTAATCAGAAATAAGTTGCCCTTGTGGAGAGCCACATTTTGCGCAGTGCAGGGACCTCTTGCCAAATGCATGGCTGTTTTCAAAGCAGATGGAGCAGGGGACCATGGGACCTGGAGTTGAACCGGTAAAACAGAGCAATGTGCTCCGATCACGCAGAGAGGGACTTTTCCTTTCAACTGAAAGTCCTGAATGAAAGGTTTATAGCATGCTTCAAACTGAAAGTAAAAACACTTTTTCTTAAATGCCACCTTCCTTTATTTGCTTAAGCCAATCGTGTAAAAGTCACATAGTGGCATACGGGCAGAGTGACCTTGGGGTCAACCAAATTCTGCCAAACATCAAGCCCACAAATTTCCTCTTTTCTGTGGAAGGCAAGGGGCTTTTTCCAGCTTCAGCGGAACAATCTCAAGGAAATAATTTTAAAGGGTTGGAGGAGGTTTTATTAATAGAAAAATCTCCAGTTTCTCAAAGTTTGGTGTGATGCTGAAACTGATGATCTAGAAATTGGGGGTTGGGGGTTCTAGTCCTCCCTTAAGTGTGAAAGGCAGCAGAGTAACTTTGGACCACCAGTCCAAACCTACTTTGGAGGGTTGTTATTTTGGGGAAAGTAGGAAGGGGGAAGAGCATTAAGTACCTTACTTTGAGTTGTACAAATAAAGGTGGGATAAAAATGAAATTTAGGTAGTCTTTAATTTACCTGTCTTGGGATAAGAACTTCCATTTAACAGATTTAACAGATTAACAGAGTCGGAAGGGATCTTGTAGGTCATCTAGTCCACCCCACCTCACCCCACTCCCGCCCAAGCAAGAGACCCAACACCATTTCTGGAAATTTATTTATTCATTCATTGATCACATTTTTAAACAGCTCATCTCCCTCACAGAGCATTATACTAAGCAAGATGGCTGTTCAGTGAATGGTGCCCAATGTTGTGACAATTTTTTGCTGTGGTTGTTAAGTGAATCACTGCAGTTGTTAAGATAATTTGTCAGCTTCCCCCAGTGACTTTGGCTGTTGGAAGGTCAGAAATAGCAATCCCAGGACCATGAGACAATACAACGATTGTGAATACGTGACAATTGCCAAGCTCCTGAACTGTAGGGTTGCTGCAAAGGTTTGGAAATGGGACCGTCAGTTGGATGTCACTTTTTCCAGTGCTGTTGTATGGATGGAATGGAATGGAATGGAATGGAATGGAATAGAATAGAATAGAATAGAATAGAATAGGCCCTATTCTATCTCCTAGAGAGTCTCTGGAGGCTGGGGACAGCAAAAAATGTCACTTCCTGTCCAACCAAGAGTTGGGAAATGGGCTGTTTCAGGCCTCCGGAGGGCCTCTGAGGGGATGGGGAAGGCTGTTTTCGCCCTCCCCAGATGCATAGAGAGGATCTGGAGCCAGGTGAGAAAGAAAAATGGGCCTTCCCCACCCCCACCCACCCTCAGGCCCTCCAGAGGCAGGAAACAGCCTGTTTCCCTACTTCTGATGGGCCCAGAAGGCCTGAAAATCAGCTGCCCAGCGCGCGCATGTGCGCCAGAGCTGAGCTGACATGCCCACTGATATGGCTACACAGGTTCGCCATCACTGGAATAGGGAATGGGAATGGGAGGGAACAGAACAGAATGAGCTGGAAGGGACCTTGGAGGTCTTCTAGTCCAGCCCCCTGCTCAAGCAAGAGAATTTATACCATTTCAGACAAGTAACCGTCTAGTAGTCTCTTCCTGAAAACATAATTTTATGCTGGTTCTTGTTTTGTTTTTATAGTATTTAGTTGCTGTCCTTTTCTCTAGCATATCAATAAACTTAAGGAAATTTGTATCAGAATCAGAGATCGTCTGAAGAATGTTTTTTTTTTTAATTTGATTTATATCAAAAACTTGATTCCATCCTCTCAGTTTTTTAATCGAATTACGGTTTTAATTGGGTTGTTTTAAATTCGGGCCAAAATTATTTAATTGTTTTTTTAAATGTTTTTAAATTTTATATGCTATGTTTTATCCTGGCTGTACACCGCCCTGAGTCCCGCAGGAGAAGGGCGGTATAGAAATATAATAAAATAAAATAAATAAAAAATAAATAAATATGCTGCCCTTCTCCGGAGACTCAAGGTGGCTTACAATGTGTTAAGCAATAACCTTCATACTTTTGTATAATTATACAAAGTCAGCTTATTGTCCCCACAAACTGGGTCCTCATTTCACCTACACCTTACCTACTGTAAGTGAGATTCGAACTTACAGTAATTGCAGACAGCTGGTGTTAATGCTTTTAGTCTGCTGAGCTACCAGGCCCGTGGGCACCTGTGGGCACCAAAATGGCCCAGATAGATACCTGTTTTTCTTCCAGGCTCTGGTTCTCAGAAGATTCTTTGAATTAAAATATAATAACTGTCTTGCTGCAAAATAGGAGAGGTATAATTGGCTGCTAAACCTGATTGGGAAACACCCCCCCCCCCAAATGTCTATGGAGATTCTCAGTCATTGGGGTCTTGGTGTCCCAAAAGTGCTTTTTTAAGAGGCAACTGGACTTTCTGGACTTTACCGGAAAAGTCCAGTTGCCTCTTGAAAAAGCACCTTTGGGCCTCCCCGCCTAAAGGCCTTCCGGTTCTTAAAAATGGGGGGCCCAACTCAAAAGGAAAGTCAAGATGCGACCGGAGATTCAAAGGTATAGCTCATCTGCCTGGAACCCACACTGCATATTGGACATGAATACAATTGAATGTGTCCAGAAATATTTCACAAGAAGAGTCCTCCACTCCTCTGCTCGCAACAAAATACCTTAGGCCACCACACTTGAAATTCTGGGCTTAGAACATTTAGAACTACAGCGACTTCGGTATGACCTAAGCCCGTGATGGCGAACCTATGCCACACGTGCCACAGGTGGCATGCAGAGCCCTTTCTGCGGGCACGCCAGTAGTCATCCCAGCCCAGCTCCAACGCGCATGCGCGCACACTTGCCACCGACCCGCTGGTTTTTGGGTGTCTGCCACACATGCAGGGGAGGTGCAGATTGGTGCAGGAGGCTTTCCAGGCCCAAAATGGGGTGCAGGCAGTGCCCCGATGCCCCGTTTTGGCTTCAAGGTTGGTGCAAGAGGCTTTCCAGGTACAAGCCTCTTGCACCAACCTGGAAGCCAAAACGGGGTGGAGGGTTGGGGGCCATGCGCGGGGGACATATGCATATACGTGGGGGTGGGGCGCCTTGGTGGTACAGGGGTTTAAGGCACCCTGTTATTAAGCTGGTTATTAAGACCAGCTGCCTGCAATTACTGCAGGGTTCGAATCTCGCCAAGGCTCAAAGTTGACTCAGCCTTCCATCCTTTCTAAGGTAGGTGAAATGAGGACCCAGTTGTGGGGGCAATAAGCTGACTTTGTATAAATATACAAAAGGATGAAGGCTATTGCTGAGCACATTGTAAGCCGCCCTGAGTCTCCGGAGAAGGGCGGCATATAAATCAAATTTAAAAAAAAAAATGTGCAGGGGGGCCGCTCCCATTGCATTTGGGGGGTTTGGGCACACACACGTGCGCACGCTTTGGGTACTCGGCACCAAAAAGGTTAACCATCACTGACCTAAGCATAGCTCATAAAATCATCTGCTACAATGTCCTACCTGTCAATGACTACTTCAGCTTCAACCACAAGAATACACAAACACACAATAGATGCAAACTTAAAGTGAACTGCTCCAAACTCGATTGCAGAAAATAGGACTTCAGCAACAGAGTGGTCAATGTCTGGAATGCACTACCTGACTCATCCCAAACATTTTTGGGGTTTTCATCCCCAAACCCCCAAAATTTTAACCTAAGACTGTCTACTGTTGACCTCACCCCATTCCTAAGAGGTCTGTAAGGGGCCTGCATAAGAGCACCAGCTTGCCTTCTGTTCCTGTCCTAATGTTCCCTTTAATTGTATTGATTGACTGTATGACTAACTTCTCATCGTTCCCACCACCCGTCTCCTTCCACTTATGACTGTATGACTGTAATTTTATTGCTTGGATCCTTACAATTTATATTGATATTGTTTCCTGATTGCTTATTTGTACCCTATGACTATCATTAAGTGTTGTACCTTATGATTCTTGATGAATGTATCTTTTCTTTTATGTACAATGAGAGCATATGCACCAAGACAAATTCCTTGTGTGGCCAACACACTTTGCTAATAAAGAATTCTATTCTATTCTATTCTATTTTATGTATTCAATTCATGCTTATACTTATATATATTATCTAATACCTACTCAACAAATAAATAAAATAAGTAAAATAAATAAAATAAATAAAATAAATAATAAATAAATAGCAGAGATTGCGGCTAGGGAGAGGTAGGACAAGCAAAGGGCTTCTTTGCAAGAGAGATGCGTTGGGAAACAGACCCCCGCTTCCTTCCTTGGGGTTCTATAGCGCTCTCACTCTAGGTGGGAGTTTAGGATCGCTGCCGCGCTGCGCTGGATTTGCCAATACGAGCCTCAGGTTGGTAGCCCCGAGAGAAACGGCGGCAACGAGTCTCCTTGCCTTCGCTTTCTATCGTCTCCGCAACCCATGCGCGGCTTAGTTGGCTCGTTCTTGGTTCGCGACCAGCCCGGCCCCGCCCCGCCCCTTGCGGGTTTCTATGCCTTAAGCGAGGCACGGATGCTGAAGAGGAAGGGAAGCCGGCTGCGTTTCCACAATACGTTTATTTCAAAGGCCGAATTAATCACTCGGGTTAGAAAGACACGCAACTTTCTTTCAGGGAGTTTCGGCCAACCACTCCCTCCCGCAGCGAGGCAAAGGTAGCCCCCACCCCCAAACTTGTGGGAATGAAGCTATTGGGGTCTCTCCCAGTGGTGAAATCCAAAGTTTTTTACTACCGGTTCTGTGGGCGTGGCTTGGTGGGCATGGCCGGGGAAGGATACTGCAAATTCTCCATTTCTACCCCACTCTAGGGGAAGGATACTGCAAAATTCCCATTCCCTCCCCGCTCCTGGGGGAAGGATATTGCAAAATCTCCATTCCCACCCCACTCTGGGGCCAGCCATAGGTGGCATTTGCCTGTTCTCCGAACTACTCAAAATTTCCACTACCGGTTCTCCAGAACCTGTCAGAACCTGTTGGATTTCACCCCTGGTCTCTCCCCATCCGCAAAAAAAATATTTGCTACAACGAACTGGCGCACCACTTGGACGGGGAAAAGAATGCCGGGTGGAAATTGCACGCCATTGTCATTTTTCCACGGTGTGGGAAGCTGGGTTCACACAAGACGGGTACCTCGCTGTTTCCTAATCGAGCACACGCGTCCCCGTTCAGGTTGCCAAGGCCAAACCCATATTTGCCAGGTAGCCATTGAACCGTCATGATAAACAGGCGAGCTGAAACGTGGTTAGTTTGTGTCTCGCGCCTTCTTAGGAGCAGCCAGGCACGTCAGGTGTGGCAAAAGATTTTCTGGATAAGCAGGCTCAAGGTTGACTCAGCCTTCCATCCTTTCTAAGGTAGGTAAAATGAGGACCCGGTTGTGGGGGCAATAAGCTGACTTTGTATAAAATATACAAAAGTGTGACGGCTTAACGCATTGTAAGCCGCCCTGAGTCTCCGGAGAAGGGCGGCGTATAAATCAAAATAAAATAAAATAAATAAATAAATCTTTTCATTCCGCAAGGGAGTTTCTTGCTTTGCGGAAACTCTGCTGGGATCTTAACTTGGGTGCCCACTGAGACAAAAATCGCCTGCTTTCCATCACTGGAACTTTTTTTAAAGAAAAGATGAGACAGTCACTTAAATGAAATAGTATATAGGTTCTCCTGCTTGAGCAAGGGGCTGGACTAGAAGACCTCCAAGGTCCCTTCCAGGCAGCTCTTCTCTATTTTAAATGGGTACATCGTGCTAAGCTAACATTGTGGCATGGGAGGCCTGTTTAATAGATCGTGGCTCGGTAAGGCGAGCCGACGAAGGTTCTGCAGAAATGGAAAACAGATCACAGATTGAGCCTTGCCTTTTCTGTCCCCCTCCCTCCCTCCCCCGTTGGGTTCGCTGTCCCCAGATCTCTCCCTTCCCCTGTCAGTCTTTGGGCTGATGATGCCTGGTGGGGGGCAGAAGCTGACTTTGCCCCCACCCATCTCCCCCCGCCCCAGTCTGGGCACCCCTTCAACTGGCCTGGCTCGGCGCTTAGGTGCGCTTTGTTAAACCACGGCTTGTAGACTAAATCCAAACGGGCTTGGATTGTGCGCAATGTTGCTGTGGTTTAATAGCGGGGCGTAAGAAGCTAGCTAGTCTAAAATCCCGGAGCCCTTAAGGTAGTCTCCTTTACAGGTAGACTACCCCATTCCAGGGCCGTTCCATTTCTCTTCCAAAGAGGCGCCCGCCCTTCGTTTTACAGACCGCAAATCCCTACAGCCCCCACAGCCTTTGGGGGTGGGGGGGTCAGAAAATTACTGAATATTGATAAATGCATCTTGCTCCGAGGGAGAAAAAAAAGTCAGGTATTATCCAATTCCTATATAACGAGCCTCCGTTTAGAGACCGAGGGGGATAGGTGAAATATGGGGGATGAGTATTCACACCAAGAATCCCACCCACCCACCCTCCTCGGCTTCCCAGAAGGTCTTTAATCGTGCTCGGAACCCGAATCAACGGCGAAAAGCGGAACTCCGCGCCCTTGCTTGGCCCTTCGCTGCCAGGAGCGAGGCTGATGTTGGGCGAACGTAGCTTATGCCAGAGTAAACCTGGAGTGCAGCCACCTGGGGCTGAACGACGTCCCAGTCCGAGCCCTCCCTCCCCTCATCTCTCCTTCCCCCCTCCCCCCGAAAATCAGCCTCCTCTGCCAGCCAAACCAGAGCTACCTGCACTCGCAAAAAACAACAACAACCCGAAGAGATACTGCATTCCCACAACATCCCTAACCGGACGCTAGCTAATGATTTCTTCCCTTTGGCTCGAGGGCGTTTAGTCAAGGGCTCAGTGGCTAAAACACTGAGCTTGTGGGTCGAAGCGTTCGGCGGTTCGAATCCTTAGTACAAGGTCCCCTGCGTGAGCGGGGAGGGAGGGGGTTGGACTAGATGACCTCTGAAGTCCCTTCCAACTCTGTTACTGGTATCCTGCGAATCCAAACAAATGATTAAGTTGGTTAAATGGGGGGGTGTAAGTGGGTGGTGGCAGTGGTGAAAACCAATTATTTTACTACCGGTTCTGTGGGCGTGGCTTGGTGGGCGTGCAAAATCTCCATTCCCACCCCACTCCAGGGGGAAGGATACTGCAAAATCCCCATTCCCACCCCACTCCTGGGGGAAGGATACTGCAAAATCTCCATTCCCACCCCACTCTCGGGCCAGCCAGAGGTGGTATTTGCTGGTTCTCCGAACTGCTCAAAATTTCCACTACTGGTTCTCCAGAACCTGTCAGGACCTGCTGGATTTCACTCCTGGGTGGTGGGAACATAGCAGAAGAACGTTGAGGTTCCGAATCCCTTGTTACGGTTGGGCCCACCCCACCCAACTCCGATCGAGTAAGGAGATCCCCTGGTTTATTCCCACCACAGGCTAAAGTGGCGAGTTTTGTGATTCAGCGGGTTTTGTGCGAACCAAGGAAAATTGGGAAAGCGCGGTCAGCCAAGTCTACTTAAGCGGGAGTCAGGGTGTCGTGGGAATATTAGAGCCTCAGTTGAGTAAATGTAATTACCCTTCGTTGCTCAGTGCCGTAATCACATCCCCGGCCTTTATTCGGATCCAAATTGCTGTGGACCGAGCTGGTCGTCTTTCTCTAATTTGACAGCGGCAATAAAGCAATTGCCATTTGCAGAGATGAGTTCCCGCTTTGGCAAGGGAAGGGGAGAATCTCCGGGGAAGGGCGAGGGTCGCCGGACCCTGAAGCGACTCAGGAGGCCTCACTGGACCCCGTGAGTGTAAGGACGATTGGGGTTTCCTTGTTGATTTCCCTGAATTAGTCAGACACACCGTTCTGTCCAGTGGTGGGTTTCAAATTTTTTTACTACCGGTTCTGTGGGTGTGGCTTGGTGGGCGTGGCGGGGAAGGATACTGTAAAATCTCCATTCCCTTCCCACTTCAGGGGAAGGTTACTGCAAAATCCCCATTTCCTCCTGATTAGGTGGGACTCAGGAGGCAGAGAATAGATTGGGGCAGGGCAAGTCAGAATTTTTACTATCGGTTCTCCGAACTACTCAAAATTTCCACTACCAGTTCTCCAGAACTGGTTAGAACCTGCTGAAACCCACCTCTGATTCTGTCCCATTGGGGAAGCTCCAGGCCAACTCAGGCCAATCCAGGTCCAATTCTAGATGTACAAAGCAAACCTGGGAAAGAATTTGATTGGCCACCGGGTGGATCCCATGCCGCCTTAGGTAGACTTCAGGAACCCCGTCCGATCTAGCAAAGCTCTTTAACAGAGGATGTATGCCCATGCTCCATGGAAGTACAGGTGTTGATCCAGTACGTCTGGACAGCACAACATTGGAAAGAGGGCGGTCTAGTAAATTTACTCCCCAAATAAGTACTACGGTACTTTACACTGTACTCCCAGATTTTATACTCGCAGTTCCTCCCCCCACCCCCACCCCAATTTCCTACCCAGGCAATCTGCAAGTCCCGAAGGACTCAGGGCGGTGCACAGCCAAACAATAAAAACACATACAATACAAAATTTAAAAATAGAATAAAATCAAATTAAATAATTTTGGCCCCGACAAATTTAAAACCCCAAACTTTTAAAACCAATTTAAAATTGAATATATAAAATACTAAAAGATATTTAAAATTTTAAAAATCTTTTATAAAAGTGGGGGGGAAATTAGGCCAGGCCGGCCTGGTGAAATAGTAAGGTCTTTAAGATGCGGCGGGAGGTGCACAGATCCGGGATCCTCCGTATCTCTGGGGGGAGCTCGTTCCAGATAGTAGGTGCCCCCACAGAGAAGGCTCTCCCCCTGGGGGCTGCCAGTCGGCATTGTTTGGCTGACGGCACCCGGAGGAGCCCCTCTCTATGGGAGCGTACCGGCCGGTATTGGTGGTAGTAGGCGCTCCCGCAAGTACCCGGCTCCTAAGCCATGGAGCGCTTTAAAGGTGGTAACCAGAACCTTGAAGCGCACCTGGAAGACCACTGGGAGCCAGTGCAGCTCGCGCAGGAGGGGTGTCACATGGGAACGCCATGTCACTCCCATTACCACCCGTGCGACCGCACTCTGCGCCAGTTGGAGCCTCCGGGTGCTCCTCAAGGGGAGCCCCATGTAGAGAGCGTTGCAATAGTCCAGGCGGGAGGTGACAAATGCATGAGTGACCGTGCGTATATTTTATTTTTTGTTATTTTATTTTAAAATTTAATTTAATTTAATTTAATTAATTAAATTTATATGCCGCCCCTCTCCGAAGACTCAGGGCAGCTCACAATACATTTAAAAAAATAATTATAAAAAAAACCATTGAAAAATTAAAAACATTAAAAACTCATTCACTCAAAAACTCAAAATTCTATTGTATCTTATTTTACTTTTTGTTTTTATTTTATTTTTTTATTCTAATTTTATTTTTTTTTTAATTCTAATTTTATTTTATTATTTTATTTATTTTAAATTCCCGGGTCGCTTTAAGAAGCGGGTGGGGGGGGACGGGGGGGGGAAGAGCCGAAGCCCCGCCTTTTATGTAGAGTAGCCCGTTCTCAGCTGGCCAATAGGAAAGAGGGAAGAGGCGGAGTTGGCTCGCCCCGCCGGGGAAGCAAAAAAAAGTCGCTGGCCGCGGCGAGTCGAAGCGTTTGGATCGAGCGGCGCGTTGGGGCAAGTTGCGCGCTCCGGCGACGGCGCGTTGGGTTCGCCTGGGCGCTCGGCAGAAGCGGCGGCGGCGGTGCTGGGCGCTCGGGAGCCGGGCAGCGGGAGAAGGCACCCACTCGGTGGCTGAGGCCGGATCTCCGACTGCGCTGCTGCTGCTGCTGCCCGGCGGCGTCCCCGCTCGCCCTGCCCGCGCCGCGAATGCTCAACATGAGCGAGGAGCAGACCAAAGCCCTGGAGGCGCCGGGCAGCCCAGCCGGCACCGCCAGCTCCCTCTCGCACGTGGATTCGGATTCCGACTCGCCTTCCTCCCCAGCCGGTTCGGAAGGTCCGTCGCCGACTTCTTCGGCGGCTGCGGCAGCGCCACGATCCTCCAAGGGCGAACCCGGCGACGTGGACGAGCGCTTCCCCGCCTGCATCCGGGACGCCGTCTCGCAGGTGCTGAAGGGCTACGATTGGAGCCTGGTGCCCATGCCGGTGCGGGGCAACGGGGCGCTGAAAGCCAAGCCCCACGTCAAGCGGCCCATGAACGCCTTCATGGTTTGGGCGCAAGCGGCGCGCAGGAAGCTGGCCGACCAGTACCCGCATCTGCACAACGCCGAGCTCAGCAAGACGCTGGGCAAACTCTGGCGGTGAGTGGCCGGGCGCGGATCCTACCTACCCCACCCCAGGGAAGGGGCGGCTGACCGGGCAGCCCTTGGATAGGATCGGGAGGGCGAACGGCTGCGGGCCCCGGGAAGGGCAGATTGGCTCGCTCGGTGGATCTCCGCTGCTTTCCCAGGGATCAGGGCTGTCTTTTTATGATTGATTGATTGATTGATTTTTTTATAAACCTATCACATCAATGCGTGAACAGTGGCATCTGAGTGTCATACATTCCAATACAAATAAAACTAGTAAAATTAGTCATAGTTATTACATCGGGGCTGTCTTAAGGCATGGGCCTTGATGGGGACCCCCACGAGCATAGGGACCCCAGACTCACCTGTGCAGGTTAACCCTTCCATGCACCTTGTGTCGTATAAATACAGCAACTGTATTATGGCTTAACTGAGTCTGATTGCGTTTTTCAAGCCTCGTGCATGTATTGTTCCAATGTTGATCGTGTTCATTAGTTTGTTGCTGCTGCACGGCATGTTTTTGAAACGTTGCAACACCGATTTTGTTGGAAGTGCCGATCAAATAAATATATGTGTCATTTTTATCGACCGTTTACATTTTTATTCCGGTGAGGAGTTGTCCTAGAGGGGCCCCAGGACACTGCTTTGCACCGAGGGCCCATAATGCTGTTAAGACGTTAACCCTGTCCAGGGTTGCTATTTAATGCCTGAAACAGACGACGATTTCTCCCACTTGGGGACTCGACTTACCGGTTGCGTGTTTGGGTTGCGGGAGCCCCGAGAGCGCTTACGGTAGGTCAGGTTCGGCGCTTTGTGTTTTCGCCGCTGTTCTGGGACTTTCTCCAGCCGAAGCTTGCAAGCGTTGAAGAATCGGAGCTTAATCCACCGAGGATGCCTTGGACCAAATTCTTTGGTCGTTGCCTTGCAAACAAGCCGTGTGTATGTGTGGTCGGCTGTGGACGATGGGAGCTCCTTCCCCATCTGTTGGGAAGCCCATGCGTCGGGAGGAGTGGCCCGAGGGGAATTTCAAACCCTGGGTTCAAGCATAGGAAGAAGTGGCGTTTGGGTCGAGTTGTCAAGACGAGCAGCCTGGAGGGGTGGGGGTGGGGGTGATCGGATTTTATTTTTATTTTATTTTTTGGTCTGAATAAAATTGAAAACCGATTCCGCTTTAATTGGTTTCTTATCTACAGCCAATTCCTGGCCCGTTGGGTGTCGGTTTGAGGAAGGTGGAGAGCTGCGTGTTTGGAAAGCTGAAAAATTAGAATTAGCTCCCTTGGATTTCAGTGGACACCATGTTGGGGATCAGACAGGAACGAGGGTTATGTAGTCCAGACATAAGTGTGTATGCAGAATCTGGCTCTTATGGTGGACTTTCCAAATATTGGCTTACAACATCCAAGCCTGGACATGTTCTGACTTTTCAGGGCTACTCTGTGTATGTTGTGGGGGGGGGGCTGCTAGAGCCTCTGAGGTACCCCCCTTTTTCTTTGGGGGTTAAATCCTGAATTTAAGGAACACATGGAGAGAATCAGAAGTGCAGCCAGGGTAATGAAGGACAGCTGGAAGGAAATGAAGGGTCAAATCAGGGACATTCCTTGAAGTTCAAAGGGATTTACTTTAAGGCCCCTCCCCCCATATTCCCCTGATCTGAGCCTTTGAGGCTGCTGGGGTGTACCTGTTAGAAAGGTGGCTGTTTCAAGCCTTGGTGTCCCCCCTTGGTGTGTAAAATGCTTGAATGGCAGCTGATTTTCCAAAGCTGGAAACACGGTACATTGTAAAACGAGAGGGGAAGGGTTCTTTCTTTTCCCTTTTCCTTCTTTTTAGCCTTATTAAAGCATCACCCTAGTGCCAAATTCCTAGAATATTTCAGTATCCCGCCTTTTTAGAGTAACAGAGTTGGAAGGGACCTTGGAGGTCATCTAGTCTAACCCCCTGCTCACGCAAGGAAACCTGTACTAGGGATTAGAACCACCCGAACTGCCGACTTTTCTGATTGACAAGCTCAGTGTCTTAGTCACTGTTCTGGCTGGGGAGTTACGGATAGATGTCCACTAAGTTAGAGTCAGTTTGGTACTGTATACAGCAGAGGTCTTCAAATTGGCAGCTTTAAGACTTGTGGACTTCAACTCCCAGAATTCTCCAGCCAGTATAGCTGGCTGGAGAATTCTGGGAGTTAAAGTCCACAAGTCTTAAAGCTGCCAAGTTTGAAGACCTCTGGTATACAGAGACCCTTGTTCCCGGTCTCTTCCCAGCTTGTTGCCAATCAAGTGACAGTGTGAATAAACATCGGTTTTATTTTATGGGGAAAGAAGAGCCTGAACTCCTCAAAAGTGACCTACGTGTCACAAGGCGTAAAATGTCGTATGAAAGAGATGTGACAACCTACGCTCTTAGTCGCAGGAATTAAAGCACCGCACGCGAATCGGTTTGCGGCGCCTTAGAGACGAACGATTTTATGATCCTTTTGAGTTCTTCTGGCTCATACTTCTTCTCCATCGCTTTTTAAAACAACTCTTTTCTTGTTGCCTCGGAGTGTGGGGGAGGGGGAAACCCAGTGGCTGGTTGTCAGTTTTACTTAGAGAAAAAGGATACTTTAATGTCCAACGTATTTATTGTGGCAAAAGTTTGCATGGACTAGAACTCGATGCTCCCAGAAACTGATGCCTGGCTGCAATTCCCCCCCCCCCCCCCCCAGGTGCCACAAGACTTCCTTTGTTTTGCTGGAGCTAGCTGAGAGCAGCTGCCCCTCTGGAATTTTCTATTAGCTTGGCTTCTAAGGTTTGCTGCAAACCTTCCTTGCTCTTGAGTTACAGGGAAGCCCGGTTGAGATTTTAAGTAACACATTGGAACAGATCTCTGTAGGCAGAAAAAGGCCTATTAAGTTTACCATTGCCTGGTTTGTACTTTGCAGGGAAAGGAATACCGGCTGACCTATGAAAACCGGGTTTCAGCCAGTATTCTTTGCCTGCAAAGTACAAACCAAAATGTGTGTGTGTGTGTATTTCTATTGATATAAGTTTTTAGAAGCTCATCCTTTTCCTAAACCTGGCAACTCAGTCAGAAATTACCCTATTTTTCAGAGTATAAGACGCACCCTTTTCCCCCTCTAAAAGGGGGTGGAAATGTTGGTGCATCTTATACACCGAACACAGCTATTTTTGGCCTCCCGAAATGTGCTTTCATAATAATTCAATGCAAGAATCCTATTTTTGCAAAAAACAGGCCCGTTTTCCACCCAATTTTCGCAAAAACAGCATTTTTGCCCTCCCCAGCCCTCAGGAGCACTCTGCAAGCCTCCCAAACCCTCTGCACACCCCCATTTTTTGCCAGTTTTTGCAAAAAACGGTGCATGCAGAAGGTTTGGGAGGCCTGCAGAGTGCTTCTGGAGGCTGGGGGAGGGCAAAAACTTTTTTTTCCTTAGTTACCTCTTCGAAATCTTGGTGCGTCTTATACACCGGTGCATCTTATAGTCCGAAAAATACGGTAGATTTGAGTTTCCAGGTTTAGAAAAATGATAATGAACTAAAACTATCCCTAATAAATGAATGGGATAGATAGAACTGTCGTTTTGTTGTGCTTTGTTTTCATTTAATTTTTTATTTTATTTTTGCTACATATAGAAAGAGCAACAGTTTCAATGTCTATATAAGCAGTGTGTTGTCTGGTTACAGTTAATTTGAGCAATCATCATAATATTCATTAGTAATAATCATATAATAACAGTGTTTCCTCTTCATCATATTGATACTTATTAATGATTGATACTAATTAATATTTATAATAACCATATCATACTAAGGCCTCGTATTAAAGTTAGCCCTTCTCCTATAACTTTAAACGTTCTAACTTCTGTTTCTATTAGTTAAAAATTGATAAGACAAATCCCATATTTCAAAATATTCCGTATCTTCCTTCTCTTTAATTTCAAGTGTTCATCTATCCGTTTCTGCAGTTTTTAGTATTTTATTTTATTTTTAATTTTTGGTGCAGAACTGTCATTTTGGTGCAGTTCAGTATGCTTCAGTTCAATGACAACGCTGTTCTTTTTAGTTCTCAGGCCACTGTCACTCAAACACCATTAAAATTAAAAAGTCAGAGGCCTTCGTTATCTTCACTTTTTGAAACAACTTTTTCAAACCCGGAAAGAAACGATTTTGTTTTTACACACTAAATGGCTTCCCTTGGATAGGAATAATGGCTGTTGTTGTTTTTTTTCTGTCCCCCAGTAGAAGTATTTTACTGTTTTAGTGTTCTTTGAAAATGAATTATTTCCAAGCCACCTAGGAAACCTCTTAGCACATAGCAGATTCAAAATGAATAAATAGATAGGGGGTGTGCCACCTGTTTTTCCCTAGGCCCAAGGTTTGTGGTCAATAATTTTTAATTGCTTTAATTTATTTTTTACTGGCTTTTGCTACCGTTGGGTTTGTGTGTGTGTGTGTGTGTGTGTGTGTGTAATTTATTTATATGTGTTTTGTTTTTAGTTTTTAACTTTGCGGACTGCCCAGAGCTGCATATATAAGATGGACGGCTACATAAACGAAGCAAACAAACTGGAAGATTAAAAGAATGTTATTATTTGGCTAGGACAGGATAGGACAGATCATGGGATTACTGTATCTCTGTCCACCTTCCTCATTTCCTTTGGTCTCAAACAAGCATGTTGCAGGACTCCAGCTCTGGTGGGGGTTTTTTCATGCTCTGTTTGATGTGCCATGGCATCCATATGGCTTGCTTGCACACTGCAGTTCAAGCCTGCCACGGCTTGGCGTCTTGTCTGAACCCAGCCAATATTTCCATAAAGCAGTGTTTCTCAACCTTGGAAGCTTGAAGAGGGGTGGACTTCAACTCCCAGAATCCCCCAGCCAGCAGCGCTGGCTGGGGGATTCCGGGAGTTGAAGTCCACCCCTCTTCAAGCTACCAAGGTTGAGAAACACTGCCATAAAGCATCCCTCGTCCCCTGTTATTATACGTGCATTATATCTCGCCTGACTCAGAGCAAAGCAGAAGACCACCCAGCGAGTTCACTATTCGGAGGATATTTTATTCAGGCATTCCTTGCCTCGCAGCTCCCTCCTAGAGATGGTTTGATTCATGATCCTCTTTTTTCTGGAAGGCACAGAATTTGCAGAATTTTTTTGCTCCCTCTGGAGGAAATTCCAGGCTCTTCCCCCCCCCAATTAATTCTCTGCATGGAAGTACAGGTCATCCTTGACTTACGACCACAACCGAGCCCCAAATCTCTGTCGCTAAGCGAGACATTTGTCAAGCGAGTTTTGCCCCATGTTACGACCTTCCTTGCCGTCATTGTTAAGTGAGTCATTGCAGTTGTTATGTTAGGAACACGGGTTCTTTGGTCAATCTGGCTGCCGCATTAACTTTGTCAGAAAGTCACAAAAGGGAGTCAATCACCTTGACCCTTGAGACACTGCGACCGTCCTAAAGATGAGTCGGTGGCCAAGTGTCTGGATTTTGATCACGTGACCATGGGGACAGTGGTGGAAGTCAAGTAATTTAAAACCGGTTCTCTGCCCTAATGATTTCTTCCAATAACCAGTTTGCCAAACTGCTCAGAAAGTTTACAACCGGTTCTCCTGAAGTGGTGCGAACCGGCTGAATCCCATCACTGCATGGGGACCATGCTGCACTGGTTCTAAGTGCGCAATGAAGTCACTTTTTTTCAGTGCAGTTGTAACTTTGAACATCCGCTGTAAATCGGGGACCATCTGTACAGGCGTGTATTTGCCTCGAGCAGGATAGAGAAGGTTAGAATCAGAATAGAGCTGGAAGGGGCCTTGGAGGTCTTCTAGTCCAGCCCCCTGCTCTAGCAGGAGACATTTCAACATTTCAGACAAGTGACTGTCCAGTCTCTATTTAAAAACATCCCATAATGGAAAAGAAAAGGAAGGGAAGGGAAGGGAAGGGAAGGGAAGGGAAGGAAGGATATCAGAGTTGGAAGGGACCCTGGAGGTCTTCTAGTCCAGCCCCCTGCTCAAGCAGGAGACCCTATACAATTTCAGACAAGTGGCTGTCCAGTCTCATCTTAAAAACATCCAGTGATGGAGCAATCACAATGTCTGAAAACAAGTTGTTTCACTGATTAATTGTCCTCACTGTTAGGAAATCTCTCCTCAATTCAAGGCTGTTTCTCTCCTTGATCAGTTTCCATCCGTTGCTTCTTGTCCTGCCCTCTGGTGCTTTGGAAAATAAGTTGACCCCCTCCTCTTTGTGGCCTCTCAAATACTGGAAGACAGCTATTGTATCCCTCCCTAGTCTTTCTTCTCTCTAGACTAGCCAAACAACAAATCCTGCAACCGTTCTTAGTTGCTCTTCTTTGCACTTTTCCCCAAGTCTCAACTTTCTTTTTTGTAATGTGGTGGTTGCAAACTGGATGCAGTATTCCAGGTGTGGCCTTACCAAGGCTTTATAAAGTGGTACTAATAGGGTGGCTGTTGCTTCTTTTACCACCAGTTCACAAAGCCCCTTGCCCTGCACGTGTGAATTCAGGCAGGTCATCGCGGTTTGCAGTTTTCTCTTCCAACCCTGACTTGTGATTTCCAGTGAAGCTGGGTTGCTGCATGATCAGCAATGACCTCGTCCATATACACTATACGCCATCGCTTGTTGAACGAGTCACACCGGTTTTTACACTCTGCGGTCGAGAACATATGAGAAGCAGGGGTGAAATGCTCCCGGTTCGGATCGGATTGCCCGATCTGGTAGTGATGGAGGCGGGTGGTTTGGAGAACCAGTAGCAAAAATCCCTGCCCCCCCCCATGTCCAGCTGAGCTGCGCGATCATCAGAGGCTTTTTTTTTTAACTTTTAAAAGAATTTTTTCTACAACCTCTTCGGCCGAAAAAATGCTTTTAAAAGTAAAAAAAAAAAAAGCCTCTGATGATCGTGCAGCTCAGCTGGGATCATCAGAGGCTTTTAAAAGCATTTTTTCAACAACCTCTTCAGCCGTAAAAAAATGCTTTTAAAAGGTGCTGACGATCCCAGCTGAGTTGCCTGATCGTCAGAGGCTTTTAAAAGCATTTTTTTACTACAGCCTCTTCGGCCGAAGAGATTGTTGAAAAATGTTTTTAAAATAAAACAAAACAAAAAAAAGTTGGCCACGCCCACCCAGTCACATTACCCCCACCAAGCCATGCCCACAGAACCGGTAGTAACAAATTTTACATTTCACCACTGACGAGAAGCCCAAAAACCCAAATCGTCTGATGGCTTAAATGACATTTCTGAAGTTAGTCGGTGAGAAATTCAAAGTGAAAAATATCATGTGGGACCCCAACTTACAAATACATCTCAACATCCCGTTGCGTGATAAACCTATATCTTCCTAGTTAGTAGTTACAAATCAAGAAATGCTTTTGGTAGAACTGTTTGCCCTGGCAAAGCCCCAATTGTTGTGTGAGATTGGAAGTCTTTGTGCTTTGGGACTGCATCTCCTTTGGGGGCATAATTCGGCTGTTGCCAAAAGGGCATGTTCTTTCCAAAGATTAAAGGGGATTTTTTCTGGATGCAAAGCTTTGTACTTTGCTGATGCAATATGCTAGGAGGCAATTCTAAGGCTCAAAGTGACCTTTTCGTTGAGCCAAGAAATAAGCTTGTCCAGCTTAGAAATGGGGGCCCCGGGACATTTTCACATTCAGAAGACAGAGAAGTATCAGTCTTACTGCGATTTTTTTCTTGGTGTTAAATTTATATTTACCGACAAAGAAATAAAGGGAGACTAGTATAGATCTAATGGGGACACAGTGGCTTAGTGGCTAAGACGCTGAGCTTGTTGATCGAAAGGTCGGCAGTTCAGCAGTTCGAATCCCGAGTGCCGCGTAACAGGATGAGCTCCCGTTACTTGTCCCAGCTTCTGCCAACCTAGCAGTTCGAAAGCAGGTAAAAAATGCAAGTATATAGGGACCACCTTTGGTGGGAAGGTTAACAGCATTCTGTGCGCCTTTGGCATTTAGTCATGTCGGCCACATGACCACGGAGACATCTTCGGACAGCGCTGGCTCCTCGGCCTTGAAATGGAGATGAGCATCACCCCCTAGAGTCGGGAATGAGTAGCACATATGTGCAATGGGTACTTTTACCTTTTTAGTATAGATTTATTTCAAGCTATTAGTTCTCATCAGCTAGCTATACCCTTCTGGGATTCGAACCCAGGGCATATTAGATACCGATAGATGTGTTAACCTCTAAGCCACAGATTCTCCTTCCTTTGTCAGCTAAACCAGGGGAGAGATTTTTTATTAGGGCAACCTGGTCTACCCAAATATGGGACGGACCATCCGAAAATGGAAGCCATATGCTTCGTCTCATATTTCGGTAGACCAGGTTGCTCTGATAAAAAAACACTTAGTCTTACTGCAACTCACTTTGGAGCAGAGGGACATCAGGTGTGAAATGGGTTTGAATCCTTGCCTGGCTCTCAAGTGTTCTTATGATTTACTCAGCCATTACACACTGCAGAGAGAGAAAAAAGTAAAACAAGAGAAACTCTATTCAGTCCCGAACGCTTGTGTGGCAAATTGGTGAAGGGGATGTGAGACAGGACAGTTAGCAAGGTAGATGCAAGTATTTTGTTGAAGCATTTGCAAAATACATGCAGATGAATCTCTTCCAGATTCCCGGGTGTGCTGTAAGAAGTCACGTACATACGGCTTAAAAAAAAAGTTTTCCAAATCATGAGATATGAGATGTCAGCTCTAGTGATAAGAAGGACCTGTGGTGACACGATAGCAATTTTCTAATATTTGAGGGGCTGCCGCAAAAATGAAAGGGGGCAAACTATTCTCCAAAGGCACCAAAAAGAAAGATGAGAAACAATGGATGGAAACTAACCAAGGAGAGAAGCAACCTGGAATTAAGGAGAAATTTCCTAACGGTGAAGACAATCAACCAGTGGAACAGCTTGCCACCAGAAGTTGTGGATGCCCCATCACAAGAAGGGACTGGACAGCCATTTCTCTGAAATGGTATAGACTCTTCTTGCTCGAGCAGGAGGTTGGACTAGATGACCTCTGAGGTTACCTTCCAATTTTGTTATTCTATGTTCTGTGAGATGCCATTGTTTCTCTATCTTCTGGGCTGGTCAGACTCCCACATCTTAACCAAGATTCAGAAAAACTGGGAGAGGGGCTAAGAAAAGCAGAGAAAAGATGTTAGGGGGACCAGAGATGTCTTCAGTCAAAGGGAGGTTGAAGGGAGGTTGAAGGCAGTGGGTAGAAGTAGCCTTGGGCAAGCCGGCTAGCCTTTTTCTGAATCTGAAATGCTTGATAAGATCTTGCTTTCCATCATTCCCAAATTTGGACCACAGAAGAATGACCTTGAGCTACCAGAAAGCAGACACTAATGGCAAAAAGAATTCTGTGTGATTCAGAAGGTTAAAAGGTAAAGGAAAAGGTTTCCCTCGCACATATGTGCTAGTCGTTCCCGACTCTAGGGGGGTGATGCTCATCTCCGCTTTAAAGCCGAAGAGCCAGCGCTGTCTGACGACATCTCCATGGTCATGTGGCCAGCATGACTCAATGCCAAAGGCGCACCGAACACTGTTATCTTCCCACCAAAGGTGGTCCCTATTTTTCTACTTGCATTTTTTTTTTTTAATTTGATTTATATGCCGCCCTTCTCCGGAGACTCAGGGCGGCTTACAATGCGTTAAGCAATAGCCTTCATTCTTTTGTATATTTTTATACAAAGTCAAGCTTATTGCCCCCACAAACTGGGTCCTCATTTCACCTACCTTAGAAAGGATGGAAGGCTGAGTCAACCTTGAGCCTTGGAGAGATTCGAACCAGCAGAAATTGCAGGCAGCTGTGTTAGTGACAGGGTGCATTAAACCACTGTACCATCAAGGCTCTTTTTACGTGCTTTCGAACTGCTAGGTTGGCAGAAGCTGGGACAAGTCACGGGAGCTCACCCCATCACACGGCGCTTGGGATTCGAACCGCTGAACTGCCGACCTTTCGATTGACAAGCTCAGCGTCTTAGCCGCTAAGGTTAGCGGGCTTCTTTTTGCTGGATGTGTTGAAAAAACAACTAGACAGCTGTCGAATGGGGATGTTTTAATTTGGGGTCTTAAAGTGCTCTTAAGACCCCAGGGACCTTTTTCAATGGCTAAGCTTTCCCCTGAGGGAAGATTCTTCTACATAGGTAGTCCTCGACTTACAACAGTCCATTTAGTGATCGTTGCAAGTTGCAACAGCACTGAAAAAAAGTGACTTATGACCATTTTTCGCACTTACAAGCATTTCAGCATCCCCCGTAGTCACACGACCTTCTGACAAAGTCACTGGGGGAAAGCCAGATTTGCTTAACAACCATGTTATTAGCCGTGATTCACTTAACAATGGTGGCAAGAAAGGTCGAAAGATGGGGCAAAACTCACTGAACAAACGTTTTGGTTAGCAACATCAATTTTGACACTCCATTGTGGGTCGTAAGTCGAGGTCTACTCTGTATAGTTTCTCAGAATAGGCCTCATTGACCTCAGTTGGGCTTACTGCCAGCTGGGAAGATGGGAGCTTCAGTTTTCGGGAAATGAAAACGAATTTGTGGCTGGCAATAGGCCACAAAATAAGAAGGACACAAGTTGCAACTAGTTTTCCTGATAGAAGCTACTTTTGCAATTTTTGGATGAATCCTTGAAGCTGCCGGAACGCATCCGGAGGAGTTTTGTGCCACTGTATTTTAAGGCAGGCTGTGAATGCCAAACTCTCTTTGAAATAAACGTAATTTAGCCCTTGCAAAATAAATGTGTGTGTAGAGTAGACCAGGGCAGGGGTGCTATTCAGCAGGTTCTGACAGGTTCTGGAGAACCAGTAGCAGAAATTTTGAGCAGTTTGGAGAATCTCTAGCTGGCCCCAGAGTGGGGTGGGAATGGAGATTTTGCAATATCCTTCCCCCAGGAGTGGGGAGGGAATGGGGATTTTGCAATATCCTTCCCCTAGAGTGGGGAGGGAATGGAAATTTTGCAGTATCCTTCCTCCAGGAGTGGGGTGGGCATGGGGATTTTACAGTATCCTTGCCCCAGGAGTGGGGTGGGAATGGAGATTTTGCAGTATCCTTCCCCCAGGAGTGAAGTGGGCATGGGGATTTTGCAGTATCCTTCCCCCAGGAGTGGGGAGGGAATGGGGATTTTGCAATATCCTTCCCCTAGAGTGGGGAGGGAATGGAAATTTTGCAGTATCCTTCCTCCAGGAGTGGGGTGGGCATGGGGATTTTACAGTATCCTTGCCCCAGGAGTGGGGTGGGAATGGAGATTTTGCAGTATCCTTCCCCCAGGAGTGAAGTGGGCAT
Source organism: Arizona elegans (assembly GCA_022577455.1). NCBI lineage: Eukaryota > Metazoa > Chordata > Lepidosauria > Squamata > Colubridae > Arizona > Arizona elegans. The sequence continues at coordinate 4,777,573 of JAKOOJ010000022.1, read as the reverse complement.
GGGGATTTTGCAGTATCCTTCCCCTGGAGTGGGGAGAGATTTTTGCAGTTGAAGTCCACAAGTCTTAAAGCTG